>SNQJ01S0050797.1:39460-56223 GCA_010110895.2 Picea sitchensis | reverse complement strand
TTGTGGCTGGGTTTCATCTTCAGTGGTAAGGCTATTTGACAGGTATGCATCTGAAGGTTTAAATCTGGTTTACATGAACTTCTTAGTTTATTATTTTAACTCTGTCATATAGAAAGGAAGCCTTTTATCACTGTTAGTTTGTGATGTTACACTTGAAAGGTTTTGCTTACTATTTGCTTCAGAATTGACATATAGATCTGTTGTTATACTTGAAGAGTTTTAGCTTCTCTGCTTCTCTGCTTGCTGTAAGATTCTTTTAGAGATCTGTTAGAGGATAGCTGTTATATCTTTAGAGAGTTCTAATATCACTGTTTGGGTTCTGAGTAGTGACTCTCATTGTTTGAGCTTACTGTTGAAATAAATGAGCTTTATCTAACCTTTTAAGATCTGAGATTTATTTCTACTGTCACTGCTTACCTTTGACATATTTATATATGCTGTTGATGCTTCAGATCTAGAGTTGTCTTGTTTAAAAGTAAAAAGTGACTGCTGTTTTCAACTTACCCTAATATTCTAACAACCATGCTTCTATAACCTTGGATAGACCAGGGCAATCCTTAAGAATATGGCTACCCTTACAAAGCCTGCAAGGGTACCTGGGCTTATGGGTTGTTTGGGTTATCTTGACATCATCAACACTCCCAACACAATTAACAGTAATTGGTTGTTTTCCAACATGTCTGGAAGTGGTTGGAAGTTTGAATCCTTGCTTATTTTTCTTCTTCTTATTCTTCAGTTTCTTCTTCTTCTTAGCCATCGGGTTACTAGCTTCAGATCTTTCACTTGGTGAAGAATATGAAACAGAAGAAGACCTTGCAAGTGAAGAAGGTGAAGATCTTATTGGTGAAGAAGGTGAAGGATCAACATGAGGTTGATTCTCTTGGGGGGAAGTGCTTACGACTGAAGCACTTACTGCATTCGAGATTACCTGAGTGGAAAAAAACCACACCGACAATCCAATTGTGAGATCTGGAAGGCTCAAAGTAGCGATGTGATGAGGACCAATCTTTCCGTAAGAAGGAAAAACAAAAGGTTCCCCTGGAGCAGGGGTTCCTTCATTGATCTTTTTGGGGACCAACGCCATGAAATAAAGATACAATCTAGAGTCCGCTAGGGAAAACAAACATCACACGCTAAAAATCTAGTAAGCAAGCAAGAAAACAAAACCTTCTCACAATGAGCACACTAGTTGGTGATGAAATCCAATGTTGCGGGAACAAAGTAAGAAGGGGATGAGATAGAGTGGGTGGAAAAGTTATGTTGATGACCTGCTTATCGGACTTACACCTTGATGCAAGATCCCACACATAATCGTGGGTATACCCTCCAAGGAGCCCGAGTGAGTTTGGACAACGCCGATTCCAGGTACCGTGAAAACTTGCCCCTCCACAGTCACCTTGTGTAAAGACCCTAAAGAGATAGGCCACTAAAGTTACCAATTACTATAGTGATGCCTGGGGAAAAAATCGACAGTCCGATCCACGCACAAAGGCATGGTATCTAGCCCAAAATCAACTTGAAAGGCATCCACTCATCCTTGTGGGTATACCTTCAAGCAACCCCCACAATATGCACAATCTCTACACCAAGACCAATAAAGTAGGGTGAGTAACTCTGCCAGTCCTAATGCGACCTCGTGATTGAACCTTGTGTTAGAAAGGCTTCCCAGGAAAAAATGTAATAATTATATTTATCGCTCCCTAACTCAAGATTCTATGTTTGTTTGCAGCCTTGGAAAGTTATCTTTCACACCTATTCCAAAGCCCTACAACTAATCTAATGTAGGTTTGCTACCAGAAAACATAAAAATGTCCAATCAATTTTTATAAGCGCTTTATTTTTAAGGTTGTTGTTACTCAAAAAGAAGATGGTGTGGACAATATGGTGTTTTGACCGACTCAAAAGTTATGCAAAGAGATAAAGAGACAATCTTTTCATTTCGATGAAAGTTATGCTACGAGAAGGAGAAAACATTTATCATTCCCATATGCACATTGTCCCAAAATTTATTAAACTCATCAATATCAATATCTTCAAGAAATCAAATGCAAGGATGCACCCAATCTAATATAAAGAAATAAATTAAAACTTTTTGTTTTAAAGATAGCTAAAATAAATAACAGATCTAAATAAAACAAAGCAACCCAAACAAATTTTCTCTTTTAACACGAATTATTCAATAAAAGAAAAAGAAGTTCTTTCACCAAACAATCCTAAAGAAAAATGATGAATGTAACTAAAATACACTCAAAGCAAGAGATCAAATATTTCAAAAACAAACAAAGCAAATATGGTTAAAATCAGTTTGAAAGCTTTCAAGTAGACTGTAAACAGATCATAATCAAACCCAAAAATTCACCCCAAAACCAAATCCAAGGTCTGGGTAAGGAAAAAACCATCAAAAATAAAACAATTTCACAATTTCCACTGGCTATAGACTAACACAGTGTGGAAATCCATGATTTTCACAGGCCAGATACAGGTAGGGTGCGGAGTTTCCGCACTGGTCTAAACAAGTAGGGTGTGGAAATCCTAAGTCGCTGCACTATCCCTCAAAGCAGGGTACGGAAATCAAACAAAAATGGAAAAAAATAAAAATTAAGAAGGTTTTCCAGTGAATTTAAACAGTCAAAGAGTCAAGATGGATCTCCCCGTGACTTAGAAAACAGAAACCAAACAATCAAAACAAGAAAGAAAGACAAACTAGGAAAACAATCCGTTCCCCAATGGAGTCACCAATTTTGTTATCGGGCTAATTGTTAAGTGCAGACACAAATCAATCCCCCTAGCTTCACTACAAAACTAGAACAAAACAAGACAATACACTACTCTTTCCTTAGCTTTCAATTATCAAATGAGAAATGGATCTAGAACATACCTTTTAAATTGAAGATCTGACTTCGCTAATGCAATCCAAGCTCCATCACGAGGTTTATGAGAAATATCTGCAAATAAACAAAAGCCAACGAATACAAGAATAACATAGTCTATTTGATATGAAACTATGTACGTGGACAAGGAATCATACAATATGGACATATAATATTCATATAGGAAAGAAAAGTATATCTGTATTAAAGAATGTGGAAGAAAGATACAACCAGATGCCTTGATGTCATTAGGTTCCTTCCAACAGTTCCTTGCTTCCCACACACTTCTTGCTCCAATGGATTTTGAGACTGTGTATTTGATAGCTACTCACAATCTATCTTGACAAAACAAATCTCAAAGCCAACATAAATTTCCCAAGCTCAATCCAACTCAAATCCTCATCAAGCTAACTTTCTCCATGAGAGCTCCTCTCCTTTTATAAGCTGAAGAGGATAAGGTGAGGAGGTTAGGATGATCCCACTAAATCATGAAAGTGAGTAAGATCCAAGCCATTCAGAGGCCACCTCCCCATAGAAGCTTCTCCTTCTAGAAGCATCGAGAAGATGCTCGTTTTTCCCATGTACGAAGCCCCCCACACCTTAGATATAGTGCAGTCCGTGGAAACTCTGCAACCTAGCTATAGTGCAACCTATGGAAATTAGGCATTTCTGCACCCTGTGTATAGTGCAACCTGCGGAAATCCTCCTTAATAGGGTTTTTACAGAGGAAAATACAACTTCTTCTCTTCAGGAAAGTTCTTCTCCCTTATTTCTTCAGGAATTCAGGCCACTAACCCTTCTGAAGGAAACATATAGGTTTACATCATTAATGGTCATAAGGGTGACAAAAATAATGTGTAACACTTGAGTTGTTAGCTGCTTGCTATAACCTCACCATTGCATGGTAAACATTACACAGTATGAATTTAACACCACCCAGAAGTTGATGGAAACATTATGCATGCTTTTGGGCACGGGTTTGTGCTTGGTCACTCATTTTATAGTATTGATTAAAGGGATTGGTTTCATTTTGGTTCCTGTTGGAAATGACTGTCTGTTGTTATGGAAGCCCTTACAACCGAGAACATTGTTATAGGTTATGGTTCTGTTGTAGATTGTGATAGGGCATGAGTTGTCTGTGTTATTCGAATACCAAGCTCTCTGGTCAAGCCACCTGTTCCTACCTTCTACTTGCTTTCTTAAACCCTAAATATTACATTGATATCGTTTTACTCCAGTTCGATGGTTGATGGGAGCACTGTGCATGCTCAGTTACTGGGGCACGATTTTGGTCGGGTCCTTTGTTTGGTAATTCTGGAAGAGATCTGTACCCATTTATTTATTTGAATTTTGGGATCAAAATACTAAATTTTATTTGGTTCAATCGTTATGATTGATTGTATAAAAGGGACACATGTGTGTGAAGTGTTTGAATCTCGTATAAGAGTTATAACGTCCAAATTTTTTGCAGTGATTAAATATATGGTGGATATGAGTTGATTGTGAATATTCTGTGTCCCTGTTGGTTTTAAAGTTTAAATATTGAGTTAATGGTCATGTCTCAAAGGATATTATGGTCTCTTATATCGATTGCAATGTTGTTTGTTATGACTGTCATATAATGATTATATGGATACAATGAATGTTGTAATTAAATAATTTTGGGCATATAGATTAATGTTTGGAAGCCAACAAGAAATTCGTCAACAAAAGTAACAGTTTAAATTATTGTTTTGAAAAAGTGAACACTGCTAAACTTTGAAGGTTTGTATAGAGATATGTTTTGATTGCATGTTTTGATTTATTTTCAATTGAAAAATATCCATATCAATTCCCTATCATTCTATCATTTTTCGCTCATTACATTCCCCTCACAATCCCAATTTCACTTATTGCATCCCTTTTCTGTGAAATAAATTTAAAAGGAAAAGACTGTCTAAAAGCGACAAAGGGATAACACAACAAGGGTTGGTGACTGATATTTTGATACTTCATTACACATTAAATTGTTTGATTAATTGCTGAACAATATTCATGTATTAATCCCCTATCATTATACCACTTTTCGCTTATTACACTCCCTCCAAATTTGCCTTGAACCCTATCACCCCCTGTTCATTTGGCAGTTCATGAATGGTTTGTTATGGATGGACTACATGTATATCGTGTCAATTATTGAGCCCAATTTTGATTCATGTACGCAGAGTGTCATGTATGGTTTATTAAGAGCTTAATTACTAACGAACTACTGCTATAGGATGAGATTTTTCAGTAGGGGCAACAATGGAAGAAATAACAAAGGCAGGGGAAATTGGAACCGAGGCCATAAAAGGCCTAGATTTTCCATCCATTTTGATGTTGATCCTCAAGAATTGAACCAACTATTCCAACTTAAGTTATTTAATAGGATTGGTCATGGAATAGTGCACCCTAAACCAAAAAGGCCCCCTTTCTAGCCTCCTCATAACGTCCCTGACATTCTCATTCCTCCACATGTATCCTTGCAACTGGAAGTCCCTGCAAATGATGGATGGAAAGAGATTGTCAATATGCCTATCTATCACCATCGTGGTTGGACCACTATGTCATTGCCTTTGCCACCACCTGTCAACCCCAATGTCCAGATTTCCCGTGCTGATTCACCTATTCAATCTTCACATGTTAGTAAGAGACTAAAAACTGATGTTCCCCAACCTGTGCAAGATAAAGGAAAAGCAGTTGTCTCCCCTTTTTCTCCCTCCGATGATTCCTCAAAATCTATGTCTTCCTGCATGCATTTGAAGGACGACTATTCCCATGTGATTATTGAGATACAACCTCAAGGGTCTAATCAACCATGGGCTACTTCCGATAAATCTAAGGGAAAAAATAGTGAGAAAAGAAAAATTCACAAAGTGGCAAATATGGTTTTTAGATTATGTTTTTTATGATTTCAGTTGATGAATACAATGCTTAGTGGTTATCAGTATTTTTGGACAACAAGCTCTATTTTGGTATTTTGTGGATAATGTGGATGATGTGGATATATATATATATATATATTTTTGGATATGATATAAATTATTTTTGATATTTAAATATCTAGTTTGAAAGATATTTAAGGGAGCTACAAGGGTAACACATGGTCAAATGATTATCTTTTTTGTGTTATATTTTATGATTTGAAAGGAGGAAATTAAGGGAGCCACAAGGGGTCCCACCTATCTAGTTATTATTAATTAAAGACACTTAACTATATTATTATTATTTATTTCTCATAAACTAATTAGTTAAGGTAAATCAACTTAACTAAAGAAAGTAGTTGAACTACTTCAAATTATTTGGAAAGAATAAACATTGAATGAGAAGAAGAGACAAGGAGAGACTAGAAGGAGAAAAGCAAGACTAAGGTTTACTCTTTAGTTACAAGAGACAGTTTTAGTTTTCATTCATTTATGAGTTGATTCAAAAGCCTAATTCTCCTTCTGACAACATGTTCTTATTATAGACAACAAGGTTCAAGACTAAACCAAAATTTTCAGATGCTTGTTTTAGAGGTGTTGATCCATCCTTGATAGTCTGTGTATTCTTGTCTGTTTGTGAATTAAGTTTCATGGCTGATAAATGATATCTTGCAGAGTCAAATTGGCAACAAGTTGTGGCAAGTTGATCCAGATTATAAATTTCAATATTAGTTTATTGTTAGAGTCTTTTTGTATGGTGTTCATCGAAGATCTCTAAATCAGACTTTGGTCCATGCCCTTGCAGGGGTTTTGTAAAGAGAATACATATTTTGATATCTCGAAGTGAAATAAAAATCATATTGTTATTCTATCTCATATATGTGTATTTGTGACTTGGTCATATTTTGCTTTTGATCTCCATGTTTACTTAATCAAAACTCTGTGTATATTCCAGAAGTTGTTTTATTTTATTTTATTTGTGCACACATTTAAACCATAAATCAACCTCAGTCTTTGTAATTAATACTTGTGGATTGAGATAATATTTTAAGGCTATAAACCCCCAGGTGACATTCCCAACTATCTTGTCCTAGATAGACAAGATCTAAAAATGATTGAGTAAGGTAACTCATACCTTTTCCTCAACATTATGCAATAGATAATTAAAGTAGGACTACTAGAGTGCTAACATTTAGGGCTCTAGTAGCTACTTCGAAATAAAGTGTACTTTGAGAAAACTAAACAATAGAGAGAAAGATAACACATTATGTTTCTCTCCTAGGATTTTAAGCAAGAAATTTCATAATCTTTGACATGAACCAAGTAAAATTTACGACAAGTATTCAATAAAATAAGCAAATTCCATATTTTATACTTACTTCACCAAGAATAATCAAGCCAAACTCTAGTTGAAGATCCTCCACAATGAAAAATAGCCAAAATACACTAGAATTTGCCTCTCCAAGAAGTTCTGCACCACTTAGTTCAACCAATAACCCTTAAAGAGGGTCGAATTTTAGACCACACACTTGTGTGATGAATGAATGATGAAAAAATGAGAGTTTTCTCTCTCTATTTATACAGTATCAATGACCTTTAGTTAAAATTAGGTCATAAAAAGGATGACATGGTCAATTTACATTTAAAATCCAGTTTTTACATAAATGACATTAATTAAACCCTAAAATCATATCCAAGGGTGATATCATGCCCTTCTAGGGTGACGTTAGGCTCCTAGGGTGGAATGTTAGGCCTCAAATGCAAAATGTTTGGCCTCCAAAGGCCCTGAATGCTGCCAACTGTGCCAAATAACACATAGCTGCCCTCATAAGTACAAACCCTAACTCTGTATGACGTTAGGGTCATAATGATGACGCCATGTTCTCTCAAAGGTCAACGTCTAGGTGGAAAGACAAGACCCCCTTTGGACTAGGTTTTTCGAAATGTCCCTGGTGAAACATCCTTCTTTCTTCTTGGTGCAAGCCTCTGGTGTTTCTCTCCCCCTGGTGGGGTCACAACATTCATCTATGGGATTTCATCCCCATGGAGGTCCTAGCTATAAATCCCCCCATATATACTTGTCAATTGAGCAAAGTACTGCAACAACAACAAGTACGCCCTCCAGGGGTTCATAAGTCATAGGGATCATAGCACTGTCAATCCCATATAATAATCAAATTACCCAAACATGTGCATCAAACCCCCCTTTACCTAGAAAAATTCTCAAAGACGTTATGCAATTTAATAATTCATGTTTGGAGAGGGTCTCAATATGTCCTATTGGGATAATCCTCCTTAATTTCATGGTGTTTTCCAAGTGAGAGCCAATCTAGGTCATGTAAGTGTGTGTGAGGTGACATGGGAAGTGTTTGGGCATAGGGTGCAGTGATAACATGGAAATGTAGGTCTTACCCATGGGTACCTCTGTAGAGGGTGAGGTGACAACATTACCCATAATCATTTCACAGAGATGAGAAGGATGGCTCATGATGAGACCCCCTTTCTCTTGGCTATGCCACCAAGAGCCACTACCCTAGTTTGTTGACCAGATAGATGGTAGTGCCATACCACTACATGANCTCCTTAATTTCATGGTGTTTTCCAAGTGAGAGCCAATCTAGGTCATGTAAGTGTGTGTGAGGTGACATGGGAAGTGTTTGGGCATAGGGTGCAGTGATAACATGGAAATGTAGGTCTTACCCATGGGTACCTCTGTAGAGGGCGAGGTGACAACATTACCCATAATCATTTCACAGAGATGAGAAGGATGGCTCATGATGAGACCCCCTTTCTCTTGGCTATGCCACCAAGAGCCACTACCCTAGTTTGTTGACCAGATAGATGGTAGTGTCATACCACTACATGACCATGGTCCTAATAGGTCGGCTCAAGATGAGACCTCCTATCCACCAAATAATACCTTGAGTGTTTATTTATCTTACGGGTTCCCTTTTATTACTAAGAAGCCTTTTATTGCTTTCTCGGGAATCCTAGGGCGAAGCATCTCAAAGGTTTCATTTTGGATCTTAACTCTTGCCAACTACTTTTACCCTCTGGGCCTTTAGCCCCTTCTTCCCACAAGGCAAGGTACAACCCTTCCTGGTGTGGCAAACCCAATGCCTGAACAAAGGTAGGGGGGAAAATGAGAGGAGTAAGAATAGAAAGTGGTAAGTATGGAGGGAATGGACGATGATCTTTCATATACCCACCCAATGTCAACCCATCCTAAAGGGAGATCAACTTACTATGGAATCATGTCACCCTCCCAGGTATGAGCAAGTTAAAGTGCATAATTTCCAAGAAAATGTTATGAAATGAAGGAGGATTCATTGCAACATATTCAAGTGCTTCAATAATCAGAGTGACACATACCATGATGCCCGGACTCATTACCTCATGGAGCAAGAGTTACTGCTACTTCAGGACTAGGCTGGTGGGATGGATACTACTACTGTTGATAGATGGGCTAAATTGAAGAAAAGAGGGGCCCTTTGGGGCCATGCTCAATTCATCTGGCTCTCGACACCCCATGTCTAGGACCTGTGGGCCTCAAGACATGATATCCTTAGTTATCCCTAGGATAGGCGATAACAAGGTGTAAAGTAGAGTTTTGAAATAGTTTTTCAAATCCTCAAAAGCATCTAGGCTCTAGGAAGAACAAACTAGTCAAAATGTTGATTTTAGAAGAAATCCAAAAGGAATTTTATGCCAAAATTTTAAGGAAGGATTAATTACTTAACATCAAGATCCTATTACTTTGTTTAAAATATGAGAAAGTGGGGTCCATGGGAAGATAGTTGAAAATGTAACGTGTTAAAATGCTTGTTCTATATAATGGAATTCCATCCCATGTAGATAAAACTTATGTTGGAGAGATACAAGGGAAGTAAATTGGCAATGCTACAGATATGTTGGATAAGCTTGACTTGTGGCCCTAATGGCCCTTCAATTTTGTTCATTGTACACCTTAGTGGGTTGTCATGGACCACATTGAGGTTAGTGGGTGCCCCCTAGGGGTACCACACCTCAAGTTAGAGTCCATATCATACTTTATTCTAACACCTATTTATAATGAGTACCTTGTCTCATTTGTGCTTGTCTCAATGTGAGAATTATATAAGTGATGACATTATATTATAGGGTACTTTTTGTACATGCACAAATATGTATTAGGTTATATTCAGTTACGGGGCCTTCACTCAGTTAACCTGTGTCATAGCACGTGCATTCATGGGATATTAAAGAATACCCCTAATTTCACTAAATATTGAAAAATACCTTCCAAAATCCTTTATTTGAACCCCCCTCCCAATACATCTTTCCAATAAAAAAATCCTTAATTTTACTAGATATCCCTAATTTTTACTAGAATCCCCTTTCTAAAATCCCCAATACCTATAAACCCCCTTTATACCTTGCATCCCCCCCATACCTATAATATATTGACTTTATTTTTCACAATTTAAAAATCCCCTTTACGAATGAACGTGATAAGATATTGGTAAACAAGGTGAAGCCCTTGTATCTTTAGTGTTTTGGTGTAGTTTGTTTAACCATGTGTTATCCCCCCATTCATAGGGATAACTAAGGAGATGATTTCTTAAGGCCTGTAGGTTGAAGACATGGAGTATCGAGAGGCATATGGGTAGGTAGAGCCCATTCACCCACCACACATCACCATTTGATTGATGGAAACACCACCCACCACACCAGCTTGGCCCACAAAGGATATTAGGTCTTTCTTCATGAGGTAAAAAGTCCGGTTTTGTGGTAAGTGTCATTTTAATATTTGAAGAATTTGAACATGTTACAAATGGTACTTTCTTGATTTTGAAAATGTTTTCTTGGAAATTATGCATTTTTCCTCATTTCAACTTGGTGGTTCACATGTTATCCTAGTAAGTGGGTGACCCTAGTGAAAAATGGTTGCTACTAAGGGGTCTCTTTGAAGGGTCATTGTACCATTCCCACACATACTTATCATTTTCCATTACTTATTCCCTTTTGTTTCCTCATCTTTTGGGTTTTTAGATATATTGACCCAAGAAGGGTTTGTACCTCATTTCATGGAAAGAAGGGGCTGAAGGCCCAAAGGCTTGTAGATGGAAAAAGATAAAAGCCAATGAATTATCCTCCAGATGCTTGCCCTAAGGTCTTGAGATCAATGAAATTATTCTCCAAAAAATTCAAGGACCTATAAAATAAAACACATAACTAAATGTCCCGCTTGTTGAGGGAATGCATTGTGGTATCTTTTACTTTCCTTGCACATGGAAGTCAATGTGTTCTAACATTAAGTGGAATTGCGTTACTCTTTACTTTCCCTTTCATATAGTACCCAATGTTCGGACTTTAATTAATTAATGGCAAATAAAGGGATTGGAAAGGGTTGCATTGAAAACGAGGATGCAACACACTCTCTACAAAGGCACCCATGAATGAGACAATATGAGCCCTTGTATGTCAAGAAACCCCATGCTCAAAATTCACACCTCCATCCACCTCATACTCTTTTACATTATTTATAAAGGGTATTCTTGGGAAACACTCATTGACTTGGGGAATGATCTACCCAATAGGGCACCATGACAACCCTCCCATACTTAAATTTGACAAGTTGTATAAGGTCTTTGTGCATTTGTTTATTTTAAAAAGGGGGGATTTGATGCACATGCTTGGGTGGTTCTTTTATTAAATATGGATTACTTGGCTTGATACTTGTGACTTGTGGACCCTTGGAGGGTCTACTTTTTTGTCTTTCCAGGGCCTTTCCAGGTGAAAGCTTGTTCGTGAAGGCACAAGGTTGCTTCAACCTTCATAGGGGCATAAATCCCACATGTTGGATGATGCATCTACTCACATTGGACACTTGGGAGGATGAACATTTGCTTTGGAGGCACTTGGACACCATGATATGATCACATGCTATCCTCTTGCACCTCAACATTGGCATGTGGAGGCCTAAAACGTCACTTTCTATTCCCTAGACATCACATGGAGGCTAGGGTTTTTGATGGGGTACTCATGGTTGATGGTGATGTTGTATTGTTTGATGGAGAGAGAGACACATGCATGCAGTAGAGCACTTGGTGGCAAGGAACATGGAATTTGGAGGCTCAACAATCTTCATCAAGAGGCTCACCATCTCTCTTGGAGGCTTAATGTCACCCTTTAGGGCACGACGTCACCCCTAAAAGGGGATTTACTTTATGTGTTTTGAAATTTTAAGTCGTAAAGGGAAAACAGAGGAGGTCGACCTCTCTAATTTGTTGTTGACATTTCAAAAAGTGGAAAATTTGATATTAGGTGACCTCATATAAATAGAGGTCACCTCAATGTCATTTTATCATCATGTGCTTGATAATTACATACTTTCTTGGCTGAAATTTTCTCCCTTCTTGGGAAATCTCTCTATCTCTCTCTTGATGCTTTGTGGATGTTATTTAATTGTCTATTGGAAGGAAGGCTAAGGGGATACTCTTGATGCTTGTTTCTTTGCAATTGTGATGGAATATTCTTGGTAAAGAAGGATTTTTCATATTATCTCTTGAAATTGGTAAGGAATTTTCTACATATTGTGTTGTTTCTTCCTTTTTCAAGGTTAATTTGTCTAAATATTTGGAGGAGTATAAGGACATACACCCTACACCAAGATCTATATTTATTTGTTATTGAAAGATCTATTTTGCAAAGGTTGTTACAAGGAGTAAAATGGCTTACACCCTTGTGGATTTACCTTGATAGGTTTTCTTTTCTCTAGGGAGTAAAAAGACTTACACCCCTATAAAAGTTACAAACCCTAGCTCATACACAAGAGACTCCATTAACCCAATTTTTAAGGCACTAATCTACTTGTATTGGATATTGTATATTCATGCATTGATATACGTTAATTTTTGAGGTATTGTGATTGTTTAAGTTGGATCTTTTTCTACATGCTATACGATTTCTTGTGCCTAATGGAAATCTTGATTGGCCAAGTAATTCTTATTGCTATTATAAATTTATTCTATAGCCAATAAGGTTGCAACAAAATCATCTTTAACTCTTGTTTTACTCACTATTCTACCACTAAATTACACTTGCATGCTGCCATAACTAATCTACTTGTTGTTAGCTATCTTTTGGGTGGATTGTTTGTTAATTTTGGTGGATAAAATTTGTTGTTCTAGCAATTGTTTTCTACAACCATTAGGTTGTTACATAATTTGTTGATAACACTACATAACAACCCCCTAATCACCGTCAAATATTGCTTTAGTCATTGGAAGTTTAATTAGTCATTGCTAGCTTAGTTTCCAACATCTTGTACTTGATTTTGGTTGGTTAAATTTTCAGCTATTATTATTGTTCATATCTAATATATATATTTCCATACTGCTGCAACTTTGGACAGCAAGGTTACTTGTTGAATTCCACTTGGTTTTGAAACATCTATTGCTATATATTGTCTTGTTCTGGGTAGGGATAACATTGTTTTGCAGGTACATCATTCTTGGAAACCATTTCTCTTCTTACAATACTCTTTTCCAAGCTTCATCTCCACATTCAACTTTGACTTATAGGGGCACTTCTCATATCCTTTCACTTTACATCTCAATCCTCCTAGGGTCACCCAGGATTCCCCCCTTGTGGCGATTTCATCATCACTAAAGTGAGGGGAGTGTTTATCTAAGCCCCCTTGTATGATTATCATCACTAAAGTGAGGTGATTGTTTATCTAAGGTGAAAGTGGATAAATACTCCATAGTTGTCACACCTTTGTGGTTTAAGCCGCTCTTGCCCAAATCCACATTCTCTTCCACAGAGCAACACCGCAGCATTACTAATGTTGTGCTACCATTTTAAAATGGTATAAGTGCATATCATTTCCTTAAAGGTTTCATCCACCACATTTCCTTGTGTATGTATTTCATTGTGACTATACAATCAATGTAAGGTGAATGATGTTGCGTTGTGATTGTGAATAATTTTTTTTATGGAATTAAATTGTGGTAGTAATATGCCCATGAGAAATCCAATTTTTTTGGTGCACAATGAACACTAAAGTATTCTTCTTGCATGGTTGCATTTTTTTAAATATTTTTTGCAGTGGTTGTATAGATCATATTGGCTTGAGCGCAACCTCCTTGAATGTTGTTTCTAATACATTTTTTGTGTGCATGATGACAAACAAGAGAACCCAAGTTGAATCTATTGAAGAATTTTTTTTTCCCATGTGCATGATTATTTGAGCACATTTTCCTTTCGATGTGATTTGCACAACAAATTTATTGGCGAATTTTGTATACATCGAGCCACAAAAAACTGAAGCACGTGAAATAGTTTCTAATTGGGAATTAAGCATAGGGATTTTTTTTTTGAGAAAGATTTATTGATTTTCTTTTAAAGAGAAACTTCTAAATATTTTTTATGCCATAAATTTCACAAAAGTAACTGAAAACAATTGTGGTGTTCCTATGGTATACAAGTAATTGAGTAGTCCATTTCGTGAACAAAGTGTGTGTTTGTCTTCTCTAATGTAACAAAATTGTAAGATCCATGATCCGTTGAAATTATCATGGGCTCTTTCGTGTCCTAACATAGACAAGATTTGGAGATTTTTTTGAATAGTTTTAGTCTGTAAGAATTGTTTTTGTGAGCCTAAGCTAATTTTTTTGTTGTGTATTTTGTGGGTTTTTTTTTTTGTGGAAATCTTGTTATCTTTATTAAGGAAATCCCAAGCTTGCATCATTGACTTATTCATAGGTTGTTTGACAATGTCCTATTGAATTTAGAGAGAACTCCTTATCCGAAACACATTTATGGATATTTTGGTGTGCGCTCTCTAATAATGGGACAAAATATCCCATTAGTGTATAATTTCACTCCAACATGTTAATATCATAACCCTAGTCCATGTTGTGTATTTTTATTGTATAAAGGGTCATGTTGGTCCCTCCACACATTAGACTAGAGAAACATATACATGGTGTATTTCTAAACAACATTGAGCCTAACCCACATAGTTCGTTCTTTCCCTTTGACATGCAATAAGTTCTCTATGCACTCACACATGAGGTTTTGGGAGTAGATTGAATTATTTTGATTTACAATACAAATTAAATTGTAGCATTTGATAGTTGGTGGGAAGTTTTCGGTGAAAAGAGGAAGATAGTGTTTCAAACCCCTCAATATTTTTGAAACAAAAATAGAGGAATGTGCTTTTACAAGAGGGAAATTATTTGGAAAATATTTTGTTCAATAGTGACATTTTTTAAAAAGGGTAGAAAGTTACATTTCCCCCTTTTTTTGGGTAGGGGGTTCCATATTTTCTTCATTGGGATATTATTATTATCCTAAAGTTACTTTGAAAGTGGAAAAACTTTTTTTTTTTTTTTTTATACTGGGGAACCTTGCTGTATGGGCACCTTATAAGCATTATGTCTTTTACTCACCATATTGATTTTTGCAGAATACATATATATCTTTCATGATGACCAACTATAATGAAGAAGAATAATTGGATCAAAAATAACTCTGAGAAGTTTATTTCCTTATAGGGTGTGAGTGATAAATTTTGTGATTAATTTATTTTTGTAAAGGGCACTATTGCCAAGAATAATGTCTAGATTGCTTTTTTGGAGGAAAATATTACCCAGTTGCATAATGCCAATACAAGGCTTAAGGAGCGGGTCAGTTCCATGATTAAAACTAATATTCAACGTCATGCTAAGGTTGATACATTGCAGGGTTCCAATACCCATATTTTCGAGGTGGTTGTGTTACTTCAGAGTGATTATAATATTAGACTCTTGGACAAGTATCGAGCTTAAACACTGATAAGATCTATCGCTTTTACAATTGACTCAAAAGGAAGTCCATCTAGAGTTTGTGTGACCTCAATACCAATATTGATTGAGAAGTAAGTGAACTTAGACATATTAAAGGTGATTTTGAGGCTTGTTTAGCAACATTAGAACCTAATTTCAAAGGGATTATAGTCTTATTGTAAATATTTCTAAGAATTTTAATAAGGAAGTTGATAGATGGACACTCCATATTAATGATATGGACAAAAACTTGAATCTTGCATGTCAAAAACACACGAATGAATTTGGAGAGAAGAAAGATGTATTTGACTCCTTCCAAAAGGATATTGAACTCTTTTGGTACTACTTCTTCTCATGCATTGTTGGTTACTCATGGGTAGATTTTTCTTTATTTTGTTAAGCATTCTAAAAGCATTGGTTCAAACTTACTAAGTTTTGAAATAAATCTTTCTATAGTTATTAATATATCACAATGTATAAAGCCTTGTTCCAAACAATAGGTTACACATGTAGCAACCACAAGCACTAACATAGTTAAAGGATGCGAATGCAAGTAACACATAAATATTAAGAGAGATACAAACATAAACTATTTTTCAAACCAAAAGGAGGACCATGCATATTTGAAGCTTAAGCTCCATCCTATTTCCTTTTCTTCCTCTTTGATTCTTAATATCTTTCAACCTTTTCCCTAAGTGAGGACATTAGGGACATCAATAATAATCAATGGTCTACTATCCTCTTCAATACCTTGAGTACTTGCAGTGCCACCTTTATCAAAAGAATTATACTATGTAATGTTCCCCTTCTCGTGACAGGGGTCTGGAGAGACTTAATAGTCTAGTCATCCCCTCTAGACTATAGTATCATGGAAAAAGGGGACTAAGAGGCACAAAAGTGGTCACTACGGGGTTACAAGTTATATTATTAAAGTGACTTTAGCAAAAAGGAAAATAAAAAGCTAATTGGCTAAGATGAGGAAATAAAGTAAATAACCTTAGAATCCAATTAAATAATTTAAGCTAAAATTAGAATATGGAGGTAGAAAAGGAGAGCATGATGCCTCACTCCTCACTCATGTCATTTTTCACTTTGCATCTTTGAGCTCTGGAGCTTAGACGTTTTGAGGGTTGTAAACA
>SNQJ01S0050797.1:9944-37161 GCA_010110895.2 Picea sitchensis | reverse complement strand
AATGTTTCCATTTCTCTTCAAGAAAAGACATAGGAATGTCTTTCTTCCATACCAAACACTTGTGCTTTGGTTTCAAGTAGGACCTAAATTCAACATCCTTTGTGACAGTGGTTTTAAACTAGTTTTCTCTAGTCCTGGGAAGCTTTGTCACCTCAGCTATGAGGGCTTCATCCACCTGGAATTCATATTGACCGATAACTTCCTTTCTTCCATCAAAAGTCAGAGCAAAAGCTTCTGCCACCTGCTGGTGAGAGCTCTGCAATATTTGACAAAATTTGTAGTAGCCTGCGTCCCTGAAAAGTTGACATACCTCCGGGTGCGATTCCAGGTAACTGATATCATCAAGATCCTTCCTCAAAGTTGGTCCTTCTTTCTTCATTTGTTGAAATGTTCCTATACACCTGCAATTGAAAAATCGGGCTTGGGGGAAAACTACACAACGTAGAATTAGGAGGATTTGGCTCAGCTGCGACAGAGACGAGAAGTATGGGGTATGCATTAAGGAGTGGCACTAATTACAAGGGATGCGAAAGAGCGGCTTAAGATTTGAAACAATCATGATTGGTAACTGAAATGATGGGAAGTACATAGCCACGTGATTTGATGAAACAACAACTTTGAAAAGATTCGATATATCACGTAGAGATAAGATCCAAGTCTCTAAACGGTTTACCTCCTGTCTTTTCGACGACCAATTGCAATTATAAAACCTCAATCTCAATAGTTTAGGCATGTGAAAGGACGTGCCGACTCATTCCCAGCTCCTGCGATTTCGGTGGCTAAAATAGCCCTGAATTTCTCGTTTAAGCTGCCGAAAGCTAAGGCTTTCGGTGGCTTAAAAGCACTTAACCCCCGAAACCTGTAATTTGACCTTTTTGAAATAGAAACCAAAACCAATGTTTTTCAAACTTTATTACAAACATAAGAAAAAATGAACCTTAAAAAATTTAGAAAAGTATTTTTCAAGGAGTTCCTATCACCTAAATGAACGAAACTGATTGTGTTATTTTAGGAGATAACAGGGCCTTGGGCACAATTTCTCATCCATTTGGAAGAACATTTCTCTGCATATTGATTTATTATTGTACTGGGGCAAATTTTTGAAGGAGGGCACATTGTATATTGGCGATTAAGTGAGTTGGAGGATCAAATATCCTAATATAGTCGAGGGATCTCATAATATGATTTGATCAACTCTTGATCTATAATTCTACAACCATTTTCAAAGGTTTGGAGGCCAAATTTCTCAAGGTCTCTACACCCAAGTGGTGCACAACTTAACCAAATTTTGGTGCCAGACTGAAGAAGGGAAATAAATCAATCTTGTCCATACTTACATGCTGCCATTGGAGGTCCAAGAGGACCCGTATCTCTCTCTTACATTGTAGTTTGGAGGAGTCTTCATCCATAGCTACCATATTTCTCATATATTTTCCAGATCTGTATATCTCTTGAATGGAGGTCAACTTATATAATAAATAAAGGTCATATCTAAAGTTTGTGGATATTTCGTTGTGTTATTCTCTTGTATCTATTGTTTTATATATTGTTGTTCCATATCTATAATCTATATGCTACAAAACCATTGGAATCAGTTCCAGTGAAACTCTAAGGAAACAAATTGCAAAATATTCAACAAAACATCTGACAAAAGCAAGTAGCAACCCTAAATTTCCTAGCAACTCTTCTTGGGAACATTACAATGGTATCAGAGTGAATATCCTTGCTATCATGTGATTAATTGATGCCTATAAGGAGAGGCTGAGGAGGAAATCCTTTACCTGGGACTCCAGAGGAAGAGACAAAAGGAAGTATGCGAGAGAGACATGAATCAGGAGATGGTAATGGAAAGGAAGCATAGGAGAACATGTTCTAGGAAATGTTATGCTCCATTGATAGGACACAGTTTAATTTACAACATCACATGCAAGAAACTCAGTAACACTTGTCAAGGAAACATGACAAGGTCAAGACAACCTTGATAGATATAAATTCCACTCTGAAGGAAGGACAAGAGAAGATTACATATCTTCTCATGCACATGGCTCATGATAGAGAGCCTCAAAGAAATGGGGTTAACAATGGGGCTAGTGGATCCCATGGAGGAAAAGGGAATTACACAGATACCATTCAACGAACCTACTATGAAGGCCAAATCTTATTTGGAGGTGCTCATAACAGGATGTCAAGTAATAGTAGGGATACACTAAGGCCTTACATGCCTAGTTTCTTGGATGCACAACAACAATATTTGCAGGGTCACAGGGACATAGAAGACAACTTTGATCGGTACAAGAGAGAGTATGCAACATTAAGCATGAGTTTTAGGAGGCATGTCACACTATTAGAATATTGTGGAATCAAATTTAAAGGAAGGCCCAAGGAGTTTCACAGGGGGGATTATGACCTAGGGCGCAGGGTAGGAAAGATGGAGATTCCACCCTTTGATGGGACAACCAAATTATCTACCAATGCATGGGTGAAAAAGTTGGGTGCATACCTACAAATAAATCCCATGGTGGAGTTGGATACCATAGAATTTTCTACACTATATTTGGAGGGTAAAGCCCATGAGTGGTGGTTTTGTGGGATGACCACCCTAAGGCATGAGCATATCATTTCCTATAGGGAATTTACACAGAGGCTCATGGACATATTTGATTAGGATGATCTGGAACTTCACTTCAGAGAACTCACTCAACTTAGACAAACAATTTCATTTGATGCATTCATAGAAGAATTTCAAAGGATAGGAGTGATGGTTCCTGATGTATTAAGGCTATATTATTGATTCTTTTCTCTAAGGGGATAACATAACCCTTTTTTGGGTGGGTCAAGGATTTTAATCCCACCAAATTACATGATGTGATTTGGAAGACCAGGGATTTGGCAGGGGCATTGCAGGAAAACAAGTTCACCCCACGACCACCTATTGTTCCTAGAGGAAGGGAGTCAAAATTTGCAGATAAAGGTAAGGGGAAGTTATATGAGGCCACCAAGAGAGAGTTGAGGAGGAAACAACTATTTTTTACTTGCAAAGAACCTTGGGAACCAGGGCACAAATGTATGGGAAAGGGAAATATACACTACATTGAGGTACTCTCAAATAGTGAGGAGGAGGAAAATGAGGTTGGGCACCTTCAGAACATGGAAGTAACTCAAATAGATGAAGATCATATACAAGAGGAAGGTGAAGAGGAGAAAATGCATGAGCAACCAAGGATTAAGAAGGAAGTTATATAATCCATCAGTGGGGTGCAAATATTTAGTACATTCAGAATAAGAGGGGTTCTCCAGGGACAGACGGTCACAATGTTGATTGATGGTGGAGGTTCCCATAAATTAATTGATGCGGCCTTAGTAAGCAAGATACATATACCCACTATTGAGTTTGATGGATTTTTGGTGGAGGTAGCAGGAGGGCATACCATGCCTTGTGAAAGGTATATTCCCCAAATGAATCTTACCTTGGGAAGGTACAACTTAACCCATGACTTCTATGTGATGGATCTTCTAGACACTAATTTGATACTTGGAGTTCAATGGCTTAGCACCTTGGGATCCATTACTACTAATTACAAGACCATGGAAACGTCCTTCAACTTCAAAGAAGCAAAGAGGGTGACCTTGAAGGGAATGACAAAAAATTCACCCAGGGTAGTTTCAACAAAGCGTATGGAAGCAATTTTTCAGACATAGGGACATGGCTTATGCAACAAAGTGCCTGGTGGTCACTCAAAACACCCAAGAAAAGAACCATTCCTATTTAAGCGACATGTAGAGGATAATTGATAAGAACAAGAAGATTTTTGGACCTATTCCCCCAAGGAAACTATTGGATAGGGGATTTGAGCACATCATAGAGTTGGAAGAAGGAGACAAACTGGTTATCACTACACCATACATGCACCCCAAGAAGTTCAAGGATGAAATAGAAAAGGCCATGAAGGAGTTGTTGGACATGGGCCACATTAGGACAAGTTCTAGTCCTTTTGCATCTTCAGTTGTATTGGTCATGAATAAAGATGGTACCATGCGCATGTGTATTGACTACAAGTATATGAATAAGAAAAATGTCAAAAACATGTATCCCATTCCTAAGATATATTAGCTATTAGATGAGCTGCATGCCGAAGTATACTTCACAAAAATTGACTTGCGCTTTGGATACCATCAAATCAAAATGGGAGAAAAAGATGTACATAAGACAACTTTCATATTTCACTATGGACATTGTGAGTTGATTGTCATGCCTTTCAAGTTGAACAATGCGCCAACCACCTTCCAATCCTGCATTAACCATGTATTCAACAAATAGTCGAGGAAATTCCTACTAGTTTTCTTTGATGACTTGTTGATTTACAATAGAACATGGGAAGATCACCTCAAGCATGTGGATGATATATTGAGAATCATGGAGGAACAATCATTGTATGCCAAATAATCACAATGTGAAATTGGGATGACTGAAGTTATTTACTTGGGGCATATCATTGGGAAAAAGGGGTACAGGGTCACCATGAAAATATCCAATCTATAATTGATTGGCCCACCCCTAAAACACTCATGGAGCTCAAGGGATTTCTTGGTATTTGTAGCTATTATAGGAGGTTTGTTAAGGGTTTCTCTTAGCTGTGCGCACCTTTGAATGATTTGACCAAAAAGGGCACATTCATATGGAGTAATGAGGAACAATTGACCTTTGACAAAATGAAGAAGGTAATGAGCACTTGTCCTATACTATCTTTACCATATTTTTCTCAGCCATTCATTCTAGAGTGTAACGCATCAGGTGATGGGATTGGAGTTATACTCATGCAAAATAGGCATCCTATTTCCTATAAGAGACGAAAACTAAGAGGGCCTCAGTTTCTATACACAATTTATGGAAAGGAAATGCTAGCTATAATACATGCACTTTCCAAATTCAGACAATATTTGGTGGGGGAAATAATTGTGGTTAGGAGAGATCATAACAACCTCAAGTACTTTCTAGAGCATAAGGACCTCAATGAGAGACAAAAAAATTGGGTCAGTAATATCCAGGCCTATAAATTTGACATAGAATTTATCAAGGAAAAACACAATGTGGTAGCAGATGCTTTGTGTAAACCTATTCCATGTCAGAGATATTAGTTGACTGGAAATCACATCTAATTGTAGAGTATTCAAAAAATAATTTTGCATGTGAGTTGATGGATGGAAATATACAAGATAATATTTATAGTATTATATATGACATCATATATATAAGGGGATTTACCGAGTCCTTATTCAAGAAGAAGGTGCTTCAAGAATTTCATAACTCACCACTAACAGGGCATCACGGATTCCTTAAAGCATATAGATAGATAAGAGAGAGACTCGCTTGGTAAGGTCTCAAGGAGGATGTCATGTGACACATCAGGGAGTGTGTCACATGCCAACAGAACAAGGATAAATATGTTGATGATTGCAGCTATGTGAGACATTCTCCAACTTACAAACCTGTGAGGTGTGGATCATTGCAGCTATGTGAAGTCTTTCTCTCAGCTTACAAACCTGAGAGAAATCCCTGAAGAAGGGTACATGGTTCCTGCCTGAGACAAAGTTGGGAACGTAGAGATGACCTCCTCCATTCATAGAGTTGAGAAGAACTCCAGATGATTATCCAGTGGGAAAGGAAGTCTGTTGAGTTAGGACGTCCTTGTGGCTGAGCACAAGGTGAATGTGTGAAATCCCAAAGTGCTGGGTGCATCGTCATGAGAACATAAATGAAGATGATGTATTAGCATCCTCTGAGCAATAGATTTGACGAGAAGACTCCATATTATTCTCTTGTATGTGACAGTGTGAAAGTTGATCTGTAGAGTGGATGAGCACATGTGAACATGTGAAGACCTAGTTCTTTTGTTTAATGCAGTGAACCAAATCTATGACATCACTATGTATGTGCCCCTAGTGGATGAGCACTAGTGGGTGTATAAGAACCTTTTCTATATATTATTCAAGAGTCAGACCTACCTATAACCCTAATTGTCATGTAAAGGGTACATGTCGACCCTACCTTATTGTGTCTAATAATAAATGTAAAAGATAATTAATCTGGATAATAATAATAATAATAATAATAATAAATATATTATGTCTTAGAGAGTTCGACCCTGTTGTGCCAATAAACTCTTTAGTTGATAGGACAAGTCTAATATAAGTAAAGGGAAATATCCCATTGTAGAAACATATCTTTCTTGTATGTTTCAAAATTACAACAAACACATCTACTTGGTAAAAGGTGTGCATCTCTCTTAGGCGCTAGTTTTCTAGGGCTTAAGCACTCTCTTGTGTGCTAGGTCATTCTTCGTGGTGAAGGTATTTCTATTGAATATTATAGCAAAGGATTTGGCTGGGTTTTCTTCCCTTGTTGAGAAGGGTTTCCCAGGATACTTCTTGTGTTCTTGTGCATGGTGTTTCTTCTTGTGATCTTGGTTTCTGCAACATTGTTGTCTATGGTTAAGTTAAATGATAAAATGGAATGAAATTCATGCTTAACCTAGCTTGTTGAAAACTCAACATGGTTTCAGAGCGGTCTTGAAGAAAAACATTGCACACCAAAGATTTGAAGGAAAGGTATGTCAAAATGTTGTTGTAGGTTTAAAGAGGAAGAAGGCTGGAACTCCTTTCTATGGTGAATGAAAAGGAGACCGGAAGGGAAACATCTATATGGAAAAAGAAGAGACTGGAGCTTATAGCCATAAAAGTAAAGGTCGGATCCTAAAAGAAACCCCACAAGCTACCCCAAAATTCTGTGAAAGAGGCCAGAGCCTATAGTTATGAAAAAGGAGAGTCGACTGTCCATTTTAAAAGTGGTTGCAGGCCTCTAAAACACTTCCACAACAATACCCTAATAGAAAAAAAGGAAGAAGGCGGGCTACAACTAATGCTTCCTGTGGCATATAGGTTCCTGTAGCATAAAATTAAGGGGGACGGATATAGTCAACCCTGTGAATAACCGCAGGCCTAAAACCAAGACCTGTTCAAGCCTCTTAGACAATAAGAAAGGCCGCCACTTGTCCCTTGACAACTCGACCTGCTAATAAAAGGTTTCCACTGCCTGGAAGAGGCTCAACATGACATCTACAACATTGTAATAAGAAGATTGGACTGTTTAAATCTCAAATGAGATCAAGGATTTTGTATTTACACAAGCATTCTTCACTGTGTTGGATATTTTGGAAAGGAACTCTCAGATATAACATATAACATAAACTTGGGGACTGGAACTAAAAGGATTCAAATCTGTTGGCGATGTTTTTGAACCAAGCAAGCCTAGAGAGAATGATTCTCCTCCTCGTCCGAGACCTTAACCTACTTACCATCTTCATCACTTCAAAAGGATTTCTGAACTAGATATGGGTTACCTTCTTAAGAATATGAGCAAGTATGAATCATGGGCAATAATGATAGACCTCAACAAATATAATTGAGAGGCTATTTTCCATTCAGTCAACTAGCCACATTATCAACTTAATCTTGGTTGAAAGATATCCTTCCAATCTTAAAACCTTACAAATAAAATACAAAATCCAAGTAAAAATTGTTGTGGTGGATTTTAGGATTCAGTATAGACAACACGGGAAAGTGATTGCAAAGAATAATACCATAATAATCCACACTGTGCTTCCTGGAATGTTGAAAAGAAAAAAGAGTGTCATCATAAATATTGGCTCTGAACTATGATGGAAGTTAAGCTTGATAAATCAAGCAACTTCAAGTTCCTAGAAGACAAGGCTTCAAAGGAAGACTTATTATGAGTAATTCAAAGAGGTGACACTGTGACCACCTTCTTCATGAAGATGCCAGAGGACAAAAATCAGCCAAGTGCCATTTAAGAAATCATATCAGCTCCCTCAGGTATGCACCTGTATATATATGAAATTTGCATCACTATTATAAGGGTATTTGCAGGAGAAAGAAAACCATGGTGCAAATCATGGACTCGGAGAAGTGGCAGTGCATTTCAGAAGAACAACACACTGAAAGTAAAGAAACCCTATGTTTGATTGTTTTTAGATTATCATGCTACATTATAAGTAAGTGTTGTAGCTGTGACAACAATTCCTAAAATTATTTTGATTCTAGATATGTACTCATAAATATCCTCTATGAGATATTCTTGTTTTGTTTCCTTTCGTTGTTTTCTTGTTTTAGACAGGTTAACAACAAAGGAAGATGTCACTCCTTCAAGATTTCAGAAGGAGTCACTTGAATCAATATTGAAATCAAAATTATCTAAGAAGGAAAAGAAAAATACCTTTTCCCCCTCAACAATCCAGAGGGAGACAAACATTGTTTCAGCTAATCTAGTGCTCCAGTTGATATATTCAGATATATTGCAGTAGGGCGTAAAAGGTCTACCTAGAATCGCTCTGCAAAGAGGTAGAGAAACACACAAGCCTCTCAAGGCAAATCCCGAGAAAGAAAAATATATTTTTGAGCTATCCTTCAGTCATGAGCCACTTCATTGATGCTGAGACTCCTTGTCTTAGAGAAACAACAAGAGAACCAATATGGAAATATGCCATAACAGAAGAATAACATAATGATGCATAAGATATTATTCAGGGACAAGAAAGGGAAGTATGTGGTAACTTCCAAGTGGATCTATATGATCAAGCATGCAGCTAATGAAAGTGTCAAGAAATACAAAGCAAGATCTATAGCCAAAGGTTTCTCACAAACAGAGGGAGTTGTCTATAATGAGACACTTGATCCAATGAACCTGATACAATTCCATCCGTACGGTCATCCATGAGTTGGAAACTATACCAGATAGATAGATTCTTGATGAGTTTGGATTTCAACAAGAATGTTTTTTATCCAAACCTATATCATTACAGTGTTGGTGAGGAGAGCCTGATTTTGATGACTTATTCAGAAAGCCTTGTTGTTGGATAGAATTAATCCTTGACCTATGAATTCAATATGAATATTCTAAGTATGATGCACCACTTCTCGGGACAAGAAGTATGACAAGAGGGCCGATGAGATTTTCCTGAGTCAAAGAAAGTATACAAAGAAAATATTCAGTATGTCAGAATGATAAATCCACCGTGATGGATTTAAAGAAGAAGAATGATGATGATTCAAACGAGACTGATCCACAACTGATTGGATCACTGGTGTATCCAGTTAACACCAGACTTGATTCATGTTATGCTGTGAATGTGATGAGTCAACCGAGACAGACTCACTAGGCAACAACAAATCATGTATTAAGATATATACAAGGCACAGTTGGATATGGTCTGAGATATGCCTCCAGTATGAACTTGAGTTTGCAGGATATGTCGATTCATATTGAAAATAAAGTACTGTGAACCAGAAGAGCACATCCGGTTAATATTCTACCATGAAGTTTACCATGGTTTCCTGATGCAGCATGATACAAAACGCAGTGACCTTGAGTACCACAAAGACATAGTATATAGCAATGAGTGTGCGAAGCAATGTGTCTTCACAAACTTTTGACAGATTTACTTGATCATGAGAAGGATCCAGAGAGACATGTATAAATATCCTCAAAAGATTTGAGTGTTTCCTAATGAATTGAAACACGATGAAATGAAATATCCCTACGTCAGAGATATGATACAAAGGAAAATTGAAGATTTTCAGTACCTTCCGACACCATAGTAGATTGCATACATTTACTAACTTAGTGAAGAACCCCTTCCTAGTTGAGAGGGAGTATTGGTGACTCCAGCCAAAAACAAAATTTAGAGTACATCCGTATGATACTTGGCATGATAAAGAATGCCTCCCTAGTTGAGAGGGAGTGTTGATGATTGCAACTATATGAGACATTCTCCAGCTTAGAAACCTGTGAGGTGTGGATCATTGCAGCTATGTGAATTCTTTCTCTCAGCTTACAAACCTGAGAGAAATCCCCTAAGAAGGGTACGTGGTTCCTACCTGAGATAGAGTTGGGAACGTAGAGATGACCTCCTCCATTCAGAGAGTTGAGAAAAACTCCAGATGATTATCCAATGGGAAAGGCGATCTCTTGAGTTAGGACATGCCTGTGGCTAAGCACAAGGTGAACGTGTGAAATCTCAAAGTGTTGAGTGCATCGTCATGATAATAGAAATGACGATGATGTATTAGCCTCCTTTGAGCACCAAATTTTACTAGAAGACTCCAAATGATTCTCTTGTATGTGACAGTGGGAATGCAGATCTGTAGATTTGGCATGCTTGCGGATGAGTACATGTGAATGTGTGAAGACCTAGTTCTTCTGTGTAATGCAGTGAATCAGAGCTATGACATCCCTATGGATGTGCCCCTAGTGGATGAGCACTAGTGTGTGTATCAGATCCTTTTCTATATATTATTCAATAGTCAGACCTACCTATAACCCTAATTGTCATGTAAAGGGTACAGGTCGGCCCTACCTTATTGTGTCTAATAATAAATGTAAAAGATAATTAATATGATAATATTAATTATAATAATAATAATAATAAATATATTATGTCTTAGAGAGGTCGGCCCTGTTGTGCCAATAAACACTTCAGTTGATAGGACAAGTCTAATATAAGTAAAGGGAAATCTCCCATTGTAGAAACATATCTTTCTTGTATGTTTGGAAATTACAAAAAACACATCTACTTGGTAAAAGGTGCGCACCTCTCTTGGGCGCTAGTTTTCTAGGGCTTAAGCACCCTCTTGTGTGCTAGTTCATTCTTGGTGGTGAAGGTATTTCTCTTGAAGATTATAGCAAAGGATTTGGCTAGGTTTTCTTCCATTGTTGAGAAGGATTTCCCAGGATACTTATTGTGTTCTTGTGCATGGTGTTTCTTCTTGTGATCTTGGTTGCTGCAACATTGTTGTCTATGGTTAAGTTAAATGATAAAATGGAATGAACTTCATGCTTAACCTAGCTTGTTGAAAACTCAACAAAATACACCCACCCAACAGGTCTATTACAACCTCTTCCCATTCCAGAGCATAAATGGGAAAGTGTATCCATGGATTTCATTACAGGACTACCCAAGGAACAAGTTAAGGATTGCATCTTTGTGGTAGTAGATCATTTGACCAAGTTTTATCACTTTTTTTCCATCTCCATGGACTATAGCGCATCTCAAGTGGTATATTTATTTTTCAGAGAAGCTTTCATGTTACATGGGTTTCCCAATATGATTGTGAGTGACAGGGACAATAAATTCATGAGCACCTTTTGGAAGGATTTATTTCGATTAGTGGGTACAAAATTAACCCCCAACACTAGATATCACCCAAAAACATATGGTCAAACTGAGATAGTCAACAAGTGGGTGGAGGGACATCTCTGAAATTATGTGGCAGTGAAACAGAAAGCATGGCTACACTTGGGTGAATATTGCTACAACACCACTTACCACATGTCCATTGGTATGTCTCCTTTTAGATATTTATATAGTTATGACCCCCTCACTTTTGTAGAGATGGTGTTTGGA
This sequence comes from Picea sitchensis, assembly GCA_010110895.2. NCBI lineage: Eukaryota > Viridiplantae > Streptophyta > Pinopsida > Pinales > Pinaceae > Picea > Picea sitchensis. Next base: position 25,684 of record SNQJ01S0050797.1, on the reverse strand, counting down.
GACAATAGATCTCCTATGGATAAGGAGTGGATACAAGAAAGCTGAGACATACTTAGAGAGATCAAAGATCATTTGCAAAGGGATCAAAACCAACTGAAGCTATATGCAGATAGATACAGAGTGGAGTGTACTTTTGAGGCGGGGGACTTAGTCTATTTGAGGATCCAACCATATATGCAGACATCCATAAATAAAATTGGAACTAAGAATCTCAAACCCCTCTTTTATGGGCCATACAAGGTGAAACGAAAGGTGGGGGAAGTTGCATATGAATTAGAGTTACCACAGGGAAGTAAAATCCATAATGTCTTCCATGTATCATGCCTTAAAAAGGCACTGGGGCAGCATATTGTAGATAATGAGGGATTATCTCCAGTAGATGAAGAAGGAAAACTGATATTTGATTCCGGAAGAGATCTTGGAGGTGAGGGAAAAAAGGATAAGGAACAGGGACATCAAGGAATATTTTATCAAATGGAAAAAAATTCCCATAGAGGATGCCACTTGGGAAAGTGAACAGGTTCTACAACAAACAAATTCAAAGTTTCCTATGGGAAAGAAATTCCAAGTAGGGGAGACTGTAATGTTCCCCTCCTCTTGGTATAGGTCTGGAGAGACTTAGTAGTCTAGTTGTCCCCTCTAGACTATAGTCTCATGGAAAAAGGGGACTAAGAGGCGCAAAAGTGGTCACTATGGGGTTAAAAGTTATATTATTAAAGTGACTTTAGAAAAAAGGAAAATAAAAAAGATAATTGGATAAGATGAGGAAATAAAGTAAATAATCTTAGAAGCCAATTAAATAATTTAAGTGAAAATTAGAATATGGAGGTAGAAAAGGAGAGGAGGGTGCCTCACTCCTCATTCATGTCATTTTTCACTTTTCATCTTTGAGCTCTGCATCTTAGACGTTTTGAGGGTTTTGAGTAAACAAACCCTAGAGATCAACAAGGAGGTGAAACATTTCTCTGTTCTTTATCCAAGCTTGGTCAAGGTGGTGAAATATCCCATCCTCAGCATTTTAATTAGCTCCAATAGCTTCAGTGGGGTATTATGGAGAAGGGGTGCAAATCTGGAGCATTTATGTGGGATAGTGACGTATTGTGGGAGGAAGAAGAGTTCGATCTGATCAAGACACTAAATATATGAGGGATATCTTGCTACAATTGTGTTTGTTGGTCCGTGGGCTCCATTTCTAATCCATTTGGAAGAATATTTCTCTGCATATTGATTTATTATTGTACAAGGGTGAATTTATGAAGGAGGGCGCGCTGCCTCTTGGTGATTTAGTGAGTTGGAGGATTATATATCCTCGTATAGCTGAGGGATCTCATCATATGTGTTGATAAACTCCCGATCTATATTTCTACAACCATTTTCAGAGGTTTCGAGGCCATATTTGAAGAGACCGAATTTCTTAGGGTCTCTACAACCAGGTGGTGCTCAACTGAGCCAGATTTTGGTGCCAGACCAAAGAAGGGAAAGAAATTGATCTTTTCCAGACTTGCATGCTTCCATTGGAGGTCCAGAAGGACCCACCTCTCTCTCTTACATTTTATTTCGGAGGATCCTTCATCCATAGCTTCCATATTTCTCATATATTTTCCAGATCTGTATATTTCTTGAATGAAGGTCAACTTATATAATAAATAAAGGTCAGATCTGAAGTTTGTGGCTATTTCATTGTGTTATTCTCTTGTATCTTGTTGTTATATATATTTTTTACATATCTATCATCTATATGCTACAAAAACCTTGGAATCAGTTCTAACACAACTCTGGGGAAACAAATTGCAAAATATTCAACAAAACATCTCACAAAAACAAGCAGCAACCCTAAAGTTCCTGGAGACTCTACTTGGGAACATTACAGACTCATGCCTCCTTTTTCTTATTCCAAAGGAGGGATCTTTCACTATAAAAGTTGACAAGTATGTTGTCAACAACCTTGATACTTTCCCTCTTCCTTAGAAGGCGTGACATAGGTCTTTGTAATGCCAGGAGGAGCAACAACAAAATGATTTGTAGTAGTAGGAGATGAAACAATAGGGATGTCTTGAGGAGTGTTTGAAGGCTCCACCCCATTGGACGTGTTCTTAGATTTCTTCCACAACAGAGTTTGATGACTTATATTACACCGTTTAGGACACTTTTCCTTTGGGAAAGAGGACACTGCATATCCATGCTCAAAGAAGACCCTGCAATGGGACATAATGTGCTCATAATCCATAACCTTTATCCAGTTGTGATCACCAATCTAAGTATATTTGATTTGGAAACCCTTTTCCTAGATTGACATAAATACATGGGAAAGCAAAGGTAGTCATAATATTAAACCTTGGTGGATTTTCCAAGACAAAGATATTATCTTAAATCATCACTAAGCTAGAGGTATTCTTATCCCATATCATCACCAATGGCTTCCAAGGACTTGAAGTTATAGAATTACATAGGTATATTAAAAATCCAAACTGGAAGTAGGACCATGGTCAAGTCTTTGAATTTTGGGTTAAAATTAGGATGCCACAAATTCATGAAGAGGCCTAAGCTTCCCATGAACCACATGCCATGGATAACCACTTCTAGTTGGTTCTCATAGGAATTGAACTCAAGGACAAATAACCCTTTTTCCATGGAATGAATGACAATTCCTTTCATGCGAAGGACAATCCATATGATTCAATATAGGCATGTAATTCCTTCAATGGAAACCACAATGCATCAAACCCACATATCACACTATAGGCCTTGAGATACTCAGTTTATGGTTCAACCCAGTGACAATTTAGAACAACATTCAAGATTACAACTTCCCTTTTTGCGTAGGTCACAAAAGTAGATGAGAATGGGATTGATGTCCCAACACTAAAAGATGATCCACTAGATTTGAGTAGAGTCCCTAAAATAAAAAGGTAGTATTCCTTTGTCATCTTGGCACAATATTCAAACCTCTAATAGGACATGGGTCATGCTTCACATGATTCTTGAGAGCTTTCATAGAGGCCTGGACATACACAATTGGGGAAAATGAACCTCTACTCATGAACAAATTCTTACCTTGTGATGTCGGTAAGGTTTGTGTGTTTAAGGCAATAGAGATAGAGCCCCTTGTTGAGGAAATGAGAGGAGGAATCTCTCCATATGTGCTTCCCATCAATTCACTTCGGAGACACCAAACAATGTATGAGCTGCAATAAGAAGCAAACAAAACCCTTTGAATTCCTATTATTTGATTTCAAACTCCATTATTTCTTCAAAGTAACATTTAGAAGTGACTATATTGGGTGGTTTTCTATTTGGTTATCCAATGTTTTTTATTGCCCATTGAAAATTACTGTCAGATGTAAACATGAATAGGGTTTTATTACTCTTTTGGAGCCTAAGAGTATACCAATGAGAGATTGAATTGGATATTTTGAGACTTCATCACCATATGCAAGTCGTCATGATCTATTTATAACTATTACTTTGGAGAAACCAAATTGTGCATCCATTGCTTCATCTACTACTATTTTGTAAGAACTAGATTTTTCACCACCTATTGATTCATCCACTGATGATATGCCATGCATTGAATCCATCATGTTTAATGATTCTTGCACTATTGATTCGTACGAACTATATCCCACACCTTGTGTTCAGTATGAATGAGATCATTCCATTTCAAATTCATTGGCACTAGATTCTTCACCTTCCACATCTCAATGATATTGATATCCTAATCATAGTGATTAAATTCATTTTTTCTCTCCATCTAGGGATTGATGTTTTGATTTCATACTCATTGGTGTGATAATCACTCTTCATACAAATTGAAAGTGAAGAGGCATACATGACAAAATCTTGGATCAATACCCACTATTAGGAATTATTGTGGTTGGATTGATGATTGATCATGGAAAAATTTGATCATTCATTTGAATACTTCAGAAATAATTTTATCATTAATTGTACAAATGTGCACTTATTATCACTCTTTTTTACCGATTCACTGTATCAACATTCTCCACTTATAGTTCAATGGTGGTCATTCTTCGTTGGTCTTCTTTTTTGCATAGATGTGTGGCATAAGACACTTTATAATGGATAATCCATCTTGTCACATGTGGTGCTTGGATTATTTGAGATTTTGACCATCATGATCACATGGTTATGGTGTTGGTTGTTTTTCTTTGAGCATCCTATTTATCTTTGACAACCTTTCCTTACTAGCACCTTCATTTGATCACTTTCATCTTTGACATGTTATTTTCCATCTTCTTTGTTATTTGAGAGTATTATTTAACAACAATATAGGATTTGCATTCCTCGCTTTGACTATTTATGCATATGATCTTTCAAACTTGGATTTGAGTTTCCTTGTGTTTGTTCCATTGGTTTCAAAGATCTTTGTGTGAAGATGTTTTTAGAATTGCTATAATTTTGAAGTTGGTCTCTCTATTTTTTTCAATGGATTTGAAGAGGCTTGTGTGATGATTCATGGAGGATAAATTTATCTAGTTTGACTTTCCATCGAGAGCATGTATATACCTTGTAATGGTTAGGTTGTTGTCAACATTGGTCATTATTGAAATCCCCATCCAATTAAATATTAAGGGGGGTTTATTGTAGTGTTAATTTCACCAATTTTGTATTACCACAACTTTTTGGAGTGCTTATTAAAGGGAGACGTTGTGATGCAATATGTTAGCACTAACAATCACACTTTGAATGATAAAGTGTAAGCTCAACACCCATCAATAGGTTTTAAGGTAAGTTTTAAGATAAGATGTCAAATGGATCAAAACTCAGCAAAACAGTGTAAATCACAAAAAGTTCCAGATAAAATTCATCAGCAAATGAGGTCTTGGCTAACTTGGATCAAGGTTTAAAGAGTAATATGGATAGATGGAAGACTTTAGTGAGGAAAGTAAAATATGTCTACTACTCAAATCAAGAAATACTAGCAGACATATGAAGAAAAACTTTTGACACAAGAACTTCTTTTATTCAAAAGATAAACTCTGATAAAATTATAACAACATCACAACAAAACCTTCATTGTAATACAGATACAATAGATCAATTGAATCATTCAAAAGAAAATAGAATCAGAGTAAGACAAAAATAAGATGACGGGAAAGAAGCTGATTTCTATTAGTAAAAAAGTATAAGGTATGATACACAAAATCCAAAGATGGCTCTATTATATTCACAATATTACAAAGTCAGTCTCAACTCAACCATTCGAACTTGGAAAAAATTAAATCAATTTAAAAGGGTGGATCAACAAGAAAGAAAAAGAAATAGGGAAACATTATGACTATAGATCAATGGTCTACCATTGGGCATGGAGTCAACACCACTCTGCAGATTGAAGTAAATCAAGCTAAAAATCAGGTTAAGAGCTTATATGATGATGATTAGAAGAAAGGAATGTGAACAAAAGAAGAAATTATACTAAACAAATATCCTCTCTGTAGAATATATTGAAAAATTCTTGAACAAAAACAATGATTAACATGCCATCTACAACATATCCTTTCCTGCTTAGGGATCCATTAATCAAAGGAAACCTTTGATCCTCAAAACCTACAATATATTCAATCAAGAAGATAATAAGAAATGGGAAAACAAATAAGACAAACTAATATATAACTCTCATGAATCTTAATGGAAAAATGTTGGTTACAAACAGGCCCTCAAGCTTACAAATCAACAACTGAAACTGCTCCTCAAGATTTCTCCTCTCTTGGATCATGGATCCAACACTTTTCTCATCAAAAAACTTTCATTTATAGTGAATAATATCTATCTACCCTAAGGAGGCCGAAACCAAGGAGTTACATAAGATCCTCCTCCATTTAGGAGTCTTGTTACAAAAGATTCCAACAAAAGCCTAACAAATTCCTATTTTTTGGGATTTTGTCTATACTGATAAATGCCTTTTGAAACAGGTCATTATGATTGATCTGGAGATGGAACACATGTCCCTCATGTCTAACTAACTCCTAGGATACAATTCAAACCTTCCTTGACGGGTGGCAACCTCCAAACAAGGAAAATATCCATTAGTATGTGAAACAAAGAGTTCTGCTGATGCAGTTCTTTTGTGCACTAATATTTTAATTATATCTCTTGAATGCCAAGTGGAACAGGGCTAAAATTTGGTTAAACAAGTGAATGACATTATCACTGATCCTCCACATAAAATATTTCCAAAACCCACATCATAGTTTTGGAGATATGATATGAAATATTTAGAAGCAATTCTATAGGAAAGAGTTCAGCAGCCCACATCGTGAGTTCTTAGGGCCTTCAGCAGGTTAAACAGAGCGTTTCGCGATTACCAACCCCTGTCAGCCAGTTCTTAGGGCCTTCAACAGTTCGTAGCTCCTGTGACATTTCGCAGTGCCAAGAGAAAATAAGTGGCCATGGTCATTTCCTGACCTCCAAACAAGACAAAAAATCTCATGGAGTACCTGATGTCTTTGAGGTTGATGTTGGTAATTTCATATTTGCACCCAGATGCCCTCAAGCTTCCTAACCTCCAACCCTCATCCAAGACGGTTCGCAACGCCAATGATAAAAAATAAAAAACCATTCACTAAACCTTTAAACATCATGAAGACCTTCATAGAGTACCTAGTATACCTAAGCTTGATGCTGATGTCTGTGAGTTTGAACAGGAGTTCCTGCAACCTATCCAACCTACAACCTTCCTCTTCAGCCAATTCACAGCTCCAATTAGCAATGCTGATTTCAAACATAGATTTCATACTTCAAGGAGGTTTTTAATGGATTTGATGACATAAATCCTGAAAAAGAGGTTAAATTGCAAGCCCTGACAATAATAAAATCGTTTTTTGAAATGATCCTTTAAAGAAATGATGAGAGATGAGAGCAAAATTTACTTGGAGTATGCTGTGAACTCTCCTAGTGAGTTGGCAACACAAAAACCTGACTTGAATTGATACTTGTGCGGATGGATAGTGACAAAAAGGGACCTTATTTACTATTTGGAGGTGTGACCTGTGAAGGTAATGATGAAAAAGAAAACAAGGTGTGACTCATGAGGGCTTATCCTTATCATGATGGATAATATCATGACATCAAGACCTATAGATCCTATGTGTTAACATCTAGATCCATAGGGGATGGATACCTCTTTGTGAGGCTCCAAGAAGATTTGTATACCAGATGACTTATCCATTTCATCCATGCAACATGTACTCTGTCTATGATGTGCCACAATCAATCTTTGTTGCAAACTGTGAATTGTTCATGCCTTGAGAGCACTTGCTTATTGTTGAAAACTGACACACCAAATAACTGAAACACACTCTATGCAAAGCAAATGCTTGCATAGAAATCTTATTTATATACATTCCTACACTAGTCTACCCAGCTGAGCTTCTTTGCTTAAGTATAATCGTATTTCTAGTGAAGCCATGCAATCATTTGTCCAGTAAAGCAAGTTTCTTGTATATTGCAGATGAAAGCATAAAAATAATATAACCTTTGCAGTAAAAAAAAATCAATGGTTCATACTTACAGCTACAAATTATTATCAAATCCAAAGCTGCAATATAAGGGGCCTTTTGAAAAACTGTGTCCATTAAAAAAGCTACTAGATCATGGAGCTAATGGTTAAATCCTAGTTGATTCAGAATATAAGACAGCTGATGTGCAAAAAGGTATTTTTCTATCCTTTTGTTTTGAGCTAAAAGGTGCATAACTCAGGCTGATAAAATCCTCCAATCAACTACCATTGGATCAAGGATAGTTATTTCTTCATGTTGTTCCAGCTGGAGTTTGGATTGTCTCTGCATATTTCTAGTTTCATGACTGCTGCCAATTTCATTTTTCTGCTTAATTGCTTCTATTCCAATTTTCTAGAAACGTATATCACTTTGAAAAACATTGAAAACTGGTTGAGGAATGTGAGGAAAAATTACTTCTTCAACAATTCCTTCACTACTAGCACCCTAATCTTTAAAATTGGCAGATCTTTTGGATAAAATATCAAACTCTATACAACATTCCTCATAAAGCAGATCAACATAATACAACTGTTTGCAATAACCACTGAATGCATTGTGAAAATATTTCAATGAATGAATGCTAGCAACAAGGAGGGTTCTACTCCACTCACAAGCATCTCCTTCCAAATAAAAACTGAACATTTTAATAATAACATCCTCGTGATCAATATTTAGCCTATGCATACACTCATGAAAACACAATAAGTGTTCACCAGGACGATCATGCTCATTTCCCCCAAACCTCGTAAGACAAGGTTCCCATACTTCTCTATCAAGTACAAGATTTGGAAAGCCAACTATACAAGAGAAGTCACAAAATGCATACCTATGAGCTAGGATCTTGTCCATTTCAAAACAGTGGAGTCGACAATAGATCTTTGAACAATGGAGTCACCATGGTGAAAGATAAGTAGTCTAAAAGTTTCTAGCTTCAGTTCACCATCCAAAGCTAGATCTAATCATCATAGTTCACCTAGGGAAGGTGTCTTAATTTCTTTCCCTGACAACGTCACCAAAAATGTTAGACAAGCATCTCCTTCCAAATAAAACCTAACATTTTAATAAGAACATCCTTGTGATCAATATTTAGCCTATGCATACACATGAAAATCCAACAAGTACTCACCATGATGATCATGTTCATTTCCCCCAAACCTCGGAAGGAAAGGTTCCTATACTTCTCTATCAAGTACAAGATTTTTAAATCCAGGTATACAAGAGAAGTCACCAGATGCATACCTCTGAGCTAGGATCTGGTCCATTTCAAAACAAGCAGAGTCGACAATAGATCTTTGAACAATGGAGTCACCCATGGTGAAAGATAAGTAGTCTAAAAGTTTCTAGCTTTAGTTCACCATCCAAAGCTAGATCTAATCATCATAGTTCACCTAGGGAAGGTTTCTTAATTGTCGTCCCCAAAAACAACACCATTTATGTTATCAATCCAAAATCCACCCTAGACTATTATCAGGTGAGCTTGGTAACATAAAAAAAAAAAAAAAAAAAAAAAAAAAAAAAAAAAAAAAAAAAAAATCAAAAAATCAACAAAATATGTAAATAATAGAACGCTCCAGATAAAATGCATCAATAAATGAGGTCTTGGCTAACTTGGATCAGGGTTTTAAAGAGTAATATGGATATATGGAAGACTTTAGTGAGGAAAATGAAAATGTCTACCACTCACATTAGACAATACTAGAAAACATATGAAGAAAACCTTTCGACACAAGAACTTCTTTAATCCAAAGATAACCTCTGATAAAATTATAACATCATCCCAACAAAACCTTCATTGTAATACATATAAAATAGATCAATTGAATCATTCAAAAGACAATAGAATCAGAGTAAGACATAAATACGATGACATGAAAGAAGCTGATTTCTATTAGTAAAAAGGTCTCAGATCTGATACACAAAATCTAGATATGTCTCTTTTATATTCACAATATTACAAAGTTAGTCTCATCTCAACCATTCGAACCTGGAAAAAATTAAATCAATTTAAAAGGTTGGATCAACAAGAAAGCAAAAGAAAGAGGGAAACATTCCGACTATAGATCAATGGTCTACCATTGGGCATGGAGTCAACACCACTCTACAGATTGAAGGAAATCAAGCTACAAATCAGGTTAAGATCTTATATGACGATGATTAGAAGAAAGGAATGTGAACAAAAGAAGAAATTCTACTAAACAAAGATCCTCTCTGTAGAATAGATTGAAAAGTGCTTGAACAAAAACAATGATTAACAACCATCTACAACAGATACTTTACTGCTCAGGGATCCATTAATCGAAGGCAACCTTTGATCCTCAAAACCTGCAATATATTCAATCAAGAAGATAACAATAAATGGGAAAACAAAGAAGACAAAATGATAAATACTTCTCATGAATCTTAATGGAAAAAATGTTGGTTACAAATAGGCCCTCAGGGTTACAAATCAACATCTAAAACTGCTCCTCAAGATTTCTCCTCTCTTGGATCATGAATACAACCCTTTTCTCATAAAAAAACCCTTTCATTTATAGTGAATAATATCTATCTACCCAACGAGGTCAAAACCAAGGAGTTACATAGGATCATCCTCCATTTAGGAGTCTTGTTACAAAAGATTCCAACAAAAGCCTAACAAATTCCTATTTTTTTGGGATTTTTTCTATACTAATAAATGCCTTTTGAAACAGGGCATTATGATTGATCTGGAGATGGAACACATGTCCCTCATGTCCAAGTAAATCCTAGAAGACCTTTCAAACCTTCCTTGATAGGTGGAACCCTCCAAACAAGGCGAATATCCAACAACTATGCAAAACAAAGAGTTTGTTGCGTTAGTTTGTAGCACACTAGTGTTTTAATTATATATCTTGATTGACAAATTGGGTCAAGATGAAAGTTGGACAACAATTGAATGAAATTATCATGATCCTCCATGAAAAATTTCAGAAAAACCCACATCACCATTTCAGAGTTATGATCAAATCATTAGAAGCAACTGCTACAGGAAAAGAGTTTGCAGCGCCCCTATCAGCCAATTCACAACACCTCAACAGTTCGCAACACCTGTGACATTTCCCAGTGCCCATAGAAACAAGCGTCCACACTCCTTTCTTGACCTCCAAACAAGACAAAAAATCTCATGGAGTACCTGATGGCTATGAGGTTGATGCTGGTTATTTCAGATTCACACCCAGATGCCTGCAACCTGCCTAACCTCCAACCCTCATCCAAGACAGTTCGCAGCACTGGTTTGCAACGCTAATGATAAAAAATCAAAAAACATTCTCTTAGCCTTTAAACAACATGAATACCTTCATGGAGTACTTGGTATACGTAAGCTTGATGTTGATGTCTGTGACTTTGAACAAGAGTGCCTGCAACCTATCCAACCTACAACCCTCCTCTTCAGGCAGTTCACGGCTCCAGTTAGCAGTGTCGATTTAAAACATAGATTTCATACTTCAAGGAGGTTTTTAATGGGTTTGATGACATAACTCCTGAAAAAGAGGTTAAATTGCAAGCCCTGACAACAATAAAATCTGATTAATGAGATTTCTGTGGTTGGGATTTTCATATGTGATCGGATTAGCCACAATTTTTTCAATATATGAGAGATGATCATTTAAAGCAATGATGAGATATGAGAGAAAAATGTACTTGGATTACGCTGCGAACTCTCCTAGTGAGTTGGCAACACAAAAAACTGACTTGACTTGATACTTGTGTGGATGGATAGTGACAAAAAGGTACCTTATGTACAATTTGGAGGTGTGACCTGTGAAGGTAATGATGCAAAAGAAAACAAGGTGTGACTCATGAGGGTTTATCCTTATCATGATGGATAATCTCATGACATCAAGACCTATACATCCTATGCATTAACAAAATATTTACTTGTTAAGGTGTTATTTATGCCAACCTTTCTCATTTATGTCTCCCATTCAATTTGAAAAAGTCATTAGAGGAAATTTGCTCCAAAAAAGGGCCTTATAAGAAAAACCATGCTTGTTGGGTTGGAAATTMAAAAACCAATAGAATTTCAAAGAATTGAGTCAACCATAATAGTTGAGTTGGACAAATAAAATTCAAGGATGATTATGTGTTATGTTTCTATTTGACAATATTTAACCATATGGACACCTCGACGTAATTAAGATTTTGGTGAKATCATTTCATGATATGTTCAATATATTTGAAATATTCAATATGGAATATATATACCAATAATAGTGTGGGCTTGCCCTCCGTAGAGGGATTTGACTGCTAAAGTCTACGGAGGTGTACATACCCTACCCCCATATGGATTTGAATTTGTGACCTCCAAGGAAGAAACACATGTTCTTAACCATTAGGCCCACTCAAGCGCTACCATATAGTTATTAATTTGTAATATTATATAATGATTACATAACATTTAATTAGTAGTTATAAAGTTGTAATATACTTATTAACGTAATATTATATAATTTTTATATATAATTAATTCATACTAACATTTTCATATTTAATTTATACTACAGATATCATCTAATACATCTGGCACATGCACATTTGTATTATAATTTAATAAGATATAATAAGTATTGACATTTTCCTATGTATGCATTCACAGTATTATTTTATTATAGTTATTAATTGATATTATATTATGACTATATTATATATTTAATATTATTATATCATGTTATATATCTATTTTAATGTTGCCACATTCATAATAGTATTATATTATAGTTATTAATTTATATTATATTGTTATTATATAATATATCATTATATTATTGCCACATCATCCTGGGTGACATCAACGTGCTATGCCACTCCGGATTGACAACCTTCCAATGCCTTAGATCTCATGGTCGAGGTGTGTCCACGTAGATACAAAGATCTATGGCCTCCGTTACTTCGTAACTTCAACGTTCAGGGGATCTACCGTGTAACTTCCTCTTTTCTCCTGGATTGGTCAGCATCAAGCTGACCATGGTCTAGATCTAACGGTCATGAGATATCTTGAAGCATCCCTGGATCTACGGTTTGCATAACTTAGCGAGTTGGGTGTTCGGGGGTTCCTTTTGCTTAGCACTCCTTTTCACCCGGAGTGGTCAATGCCAGAATGAACACGATGTAGATCCAATGGTAAGGGAAGATCTCGATTTCCCTTAGATCAACGACTCACGTTACTTCGCATGTTCGACATTCGAAGGTTCTACTCGCTTAATACTCATTTTATCCCAAATTATAACTTCGTTGAAGTGCTACAAGATAATCCTTCCACTGGTGGATCGAACAGTTGGGAGGGGTTCTCAATGGAGTCCCTATATCAACAATTCACAAATATAGCTCAAGGGTCCCTTGGTCTCAGTATTAGGCCACTCCTAGAGGGACACCTACCAACCTGAAACTTGTTGGCAAGATACATGGCACATGCCTCAGGTCATCGACATCTCTTTTCTCTGCCACAAATCCGCCACACATGGCATCATCATCACTCGACACATGGTCCCCCACATGCTCCTGACGTGATACGCATGACCCTAGGATCAGACGACTGAGAGGGATCCTGAAGGATCCAAAAATCGATGACCCACAATACTTCACAAATCTGACATTTAGAGGTTTTGGTGTTATAATGTCTTTGTTCTCCCGAAGCAGTCAACGTCAGAATGACCATGACATCGATCCATCAGTTAAGGGAGATCCTGAATTCCCTCAGATATATGGCTCACATTACTTCACAACCAAGAAGATTATTGGGGTTTAGCAAGGGAACGAATCCCATGTTTACGAGTAACTGACTGCTAATTGTCGGTAATCCATCAAGTCACTGGTTCGACAGGTCTCCTTCGACACATTTGGACATTGCAATGTTCATTCGCCCTGAAGTTTCAGACTCCCAGAGTCCCGAACAACTTAGCTCCTTTTTTTAGTGTAGCGAAGGGTTCCATGGACCTAGTCCTATGGAACTTTATCAAGCTCCAGAGGCTACACCCTTTAACTCTTAGCCAAGATTTGGATTGAGGTCGTGGGCATGAGCTCGTGGTCATTTTGACAACTGGTTTGAATGGAACGCCCTCCAATTCACAGAACTTAAGTTCTAAAACAGGGAGGGGTATTTTAAAACTAGACTAGAGGCCAAACTTGTCATATTACACCCATACAAATGCAATGTCTTACATAAGAACAGTAAGCATTATAACCATTAATTTCACATGAAGCACAATTAAACACAATTACAGGCATTCAAATTATGCATTTAAATCCAAGTGCACAGGGAAAACGAAATGCTTATCGTCGACTAACTAACTGTGGGTGTTCGCCTTTCCACCCAACCATATGCTCAGAGGCATTCATTATTAGCACTCTGGCCACCCTCTTGTGAAGCCATGCTATCACTAGGGAACTTTTTGCAGTTTCTCAGAGACTCTCTCTCTGTCACAACCTCTGCGAAGTTTATTAGATGCACCCTCAACATCAAGCTTGTGACCTTCTGCTAAGGTCCTATTCTCTGCAATTTCTCAAAGATCATTTCTCTTGTTCTCTCTAGTAACCAAAATAGCTTATCAAGCTTCCAATTCTTCTTCTCAACTGGAGAGCCTCCTGCACTCTTCCTATTTCCTTCTACATATCTAGGTCACACATTCTCCTCTTGGTGTGTCTCCTTCTTGTCTGCCTTCGTTTGTATTCTTTCATGCCTTTCTCCTCCTTAGGAAGGTTCTGGACCTGTCCTGTTCCTTCTGCAGAATGAAACTCGGGTCAGTCTAGGCCTGTAGGAAAAACTTCCCTCTGTGGTACTTTGGGCTGACAATTTTCTGTCTCCCAAGCCATACCCTCCATTCTTCCATTCATTGGGGTAGTTGATTGTTCAACCACCAGTCCTTTTCTTATTAAATAATTTCTTCTTGGGATGAGGATGAGACTTATTATTTCAGCAAGGAGAAATCTGGGTCATTTTGACATAATGAACCCTATCCACAGTTTACTCACTCTTTTTCCTCTAGTGATATCATGGCCAGTACTTCAAGGCTTCAACCCCTCCGCAGTCAGTTATTGGCAGTCTAGAAAATAATAAATTTACATTGTTCACATGCCATAGCATGGTAATCATAATTAATGATTAATTACAAGATGGGGGAAACATGGGTGTTACAATCCCCTCCCCCTTAAAAAGCAACACTGTCCTTGGTGTTCTTTCTCAGTAACACCTGTCATGCCTTTGTCATTTAGTTGTTTCTGAAATATTGATCCTCTTTCTTGGCCAGATCCTTTCCAGACTCTTGGCCTTCGTCACTTTCCTTTAATAATATTGGACAACAAGCATATTAATCACAATTTCATGTGGAAACATTTTATTGTTGTGAAAAATTCAAGAGGAAAATTTCAAAATCTAGCACAATACTTATCTACATAGTTTGTGGATTTGCATCCACATGGCTCTCTTATTTTCTTGGCACATTGTTTTTCCTGGACATACCCATTGTGTGCATGATTCCAATCAATAGTTTATAAGAATTATCAAGGTATCATCTTCCTTGCAGTCACTCACCCTCCAGGCCCAGGCTTACGCATCCTCTTCTCTGTTATACAATTCCTTGGGCGATCCATCTTGCCTTGGCACGGATTTCTCGCACAAGAAGAATTCCATCGAATTCATTGAGCCTTATAGTCGAGGCGTCCCTCATACTTTCTCTGTCGAGGTGTCCCTCCGGCTTGTGTTGCCACAACACAACATATTCTAGGGTGATCATGGCTTACCACAGGGTTCCCTTGTCCCAATCAATAGCCTTTTTCATGCTTTCCAGCTTGACATTCTTCACCTGTCCTCCCTATACAGATATTTTTCATCTCACCTGTATCATAGGTATACATAAATTATGAGATATTATCATCAATTTCAAATTCATAATTTTCTTGCAAATCTATCACCCATAGATTTCCAAATTCCACATTTATTTTCATATTTGTTCCGCACAGGAACCAGATTCACAAGTATGGTACTTTCCTTCTCATAGCAGTTTATCTCAGTAGGAAATTGGTCTTCCTTATGGGATTACAACACTTCCATATCCAAGACCCTTTTCTTCCTTCAACTTTAACATTCCTCATCCAAACAAATTGTTAGTTTTCCTGCACATAATATTTTCAAAACTATGCATACTAACAGTCCAAGTCATTTTCATCTATTCAAGGGCACAAAGAAAAAGGAAATATCATTATTTA
>SNQJ01S0050796.1:46512-58422 GCA_010110895.2 Picea sitchensis | reverse complement strand
ATGGGATCTGAAAAAAATCTCTTGTGGTCCAAAATCTTTCCATGGTATAATACCATGCTACCCACCTGCGGGGCACCATCCATCTACTAGATAACCTTCATCTTGATCAAAATATTTGGGCACCATCCATCTGCTTTCCTAACTGCACCAAATCACGATCCTCCATTTTGAACTCAGAGACATAGCTCCCTCTTGCACCAAACTAAGAGCTTCTAATCATCATCCTTGAAGTTTTCTTTTGTAATATCCTGGGTGCCTTCTTGAGTTCGAACATTTCTTTCTTTCTGATTTCATACTGGATCAACCTGCTCCCTCTGCATCTATAAGAATGGTACTGGAGCAACCTGCAGTTACCTGCATCTCATCAACTATATTTGAGTATCCATCTTTCTCTTCATCTTTAACATTTTTGTTCTACATCTTTAGGAGCCTCATGCTCCTATATGAATACTAGATACTGTCTGGTTCTTACTAACTGTCACCATATCATAAGTCCTTCTCATGGTGTCTAACTTCTGCAAGTCAAGGCATAAGTTCTTTCTTCCGAGACCTGTGAACTTACTTATAGTATGCTTTCTGAGATATGTCACTTAGCCAATCAGTTAGTAACAATAAGCAATAATCAAATAAAACTATATCATGATTTCTATCAGAGTAGTACACATCTTTTCTTAAGCAAAACTTGTTCAACCATGTACACATCTGAAACCCTAATCATGAATAGAAATGCAGAATAGAAATGTTAAAGATGAAGAGAAAAATGGATACTGGATACTGTCTGGTTCTTACTGACTATCACCATATCATAAGTCCTTCTCATGCTGTCTAACTTCTGCAAGTCAAGGCATAAGTTCTTTCTTCCGAGACCTGTGAACTTACTTATAGTATGCTTTCTGAGATATGTCACTTAGCCAATCAGTCAGTAACAATAAGCAGTAATCAAATAAAACTATATCATGATTTCTATCAGAGTAGTACACATCTTTTCTTAAGCAAAACTTGTTCAACCATGTACACATCTGAAACCCTAATCATGAATAAGACTTTTGAACTCTTTTTCACTTTAGCTATGAAATTACCAATTTTTTCCTTACTATCATAGCTAAACACATACCTTTGTCACTCTCATGAGTGATCATACCTGAAAATAAATATTTTATCTCTTTCTTTATCCTCTTCTTTGATACTTCCTTCATAAGTTTGCATAGACACTGAAGTAAAACGAGGTTAATTAACATTCTCACAAAAGTCTAACTTGTAATGATAAAGTATTAAAGTAAACAAGATATTAAAAAAAACATGAATACTTATCTTTTGTTTTTGTGCGGGGAGGCTCCATGGACTCCACCATTTGCTATCTTTCTTCAGATCAACTATCTTCAACTTAAAGTACATAATCCTCAATTTCTACTAAGGCTTTCTTTGAGGGAGGAGATTCCTCTTCCTCTACCACATGTGCTTGATACTTTCTTTTCCCTTTTCCTTATGCTTGGTCTTTTCCTCTTCTTCCTTTGGTTCTTGTGACATGTTCTCGTCTAGAATCATCTACAACCTATGCTTCCAAGATCTGAAGTTTCCAGATCCTTCCAGCCTGTCTTCTACCCTCATATCAGTAGCCATTCTTTCTTGCGATAGAAACCCTAGCCCTCCGGGCTATAGAAATAATAAAAAAATCATCTTTCTTGGATCTGAAAACTGAACTCACCAAATGATGCGCTGGACTGAGGTGAGTATGCTGGTATAGTCAGTTTCTGAAAATTCAAAATTTTACCCCTTGAAACTGAGCTTGCGGAAATATGGACTGGTACTTCTGGTACTGGTTCTGGTTTCCTGGTACTTCTGGTTTTCTGGTACCGGTGAAAACTAGGGTTTCACTTTCCGAGAGTTCTATCCACTGAAAAGGTGTGCTGAAGGTGCCAATGAGTTCCTTAGGCTAGGACGCACTTTTCTAGATGATCTTTGGGCTAAAATTCCTCTTTAATAAAAAGCCCTAATTTTCTTGTATGGCAACAATGACGTTTTTCTTTTTCTGTGAAAGGTGCTCTCTTCAGCTTAGCTCTGATACCATGTTAAAGTTTCTACTATTATTAGGTTACTTTCAATTTACTAGATAACAATAGCATAGATAGGATCACTGAGAGAAACACAATCACAAGAGTACACAACATTTATCTTGGGAAACCCTCATGGGGAAGAAAACTTAGCTAAACTTCCTTAATATAGATAGCCAATACAATGCCAAGACAATGAACCAAACAACATAGAAATTTCTCTCCCAAGGATGCGCCTCTCTCTCTCTTCCTTCTTCCGGCAACTGTAACTTCCTTCAATACTTGCGCACTAGATGAGTGAGCTGAGTGAGTGTATAAATGAGGCG
Source organism: Picea sitchensis (assembly GCA_010110895.2). Taxonomy (NCBI): domain Eukaryota; kingdom Viridiplantae; phylum Streptophyta; class Pinopsida; order Pinales; family Pinaceae; genus Picea; species Picea sitchensis. The sequence continues at coordinate 56,045 of SNQJ01S0050796.1, read as the reverse complement.
CTGGCCTCTCTTATTTATACAATCTGGCAGGTGTTGAATTGAGGTGTCTTTTCACTGGCAGGGCCGACTTCTCAATCTGGGTGGTTAGAACCACTTTAATTTTGCCTGGGGGCCGACTTCTTACTTTGCATATTACAATTAGGGTTTGACCAATCCGCAAAAGGGGATTTGGTCAATTACAATGCATGACATGATCAATCCACAAAGGGGATTGATCTAATAAATAATAAATATATTTTATCTTTTACTTTATCCACAAAAGGGGATAAGAATATTCTTTGCAGTTACACAATATTTTAACACTACAACCAGTGAGGGCACATTGTGATAGAGAAGATATCATCTACAACTTAGGGAAAGAGTTAGATCTTATAAATCTTTGGTATTCAACTTGGGGAGGCTTTTGGAAGCCTATAACTTCATCTTCTATTGTACTTTGGAGGCATTATCAACCACACACATTATTCTTCCATCTATGATCTAGATCTGCTCTATTATTGTATGGAGGTTAGCATATTTACTAAATAAAATCAGATCTGAGGTATTTGTGGCTATTTCTTGTGTTACTTGTATTGCATCTTGTTGAGTATATGCCATTGCTATATCTATATCATTTACTTGCTACAAACACAATATAATTCATCCTCATAAACCCCAACGCAACTCAAGAAGACTAAAATCAGCAAACAGTTTGACAAAATACCACAACCAAAAAACCATAAAACTTAACATGTTCCAAGCAAATCTGTTTGGGAACATTACAGTTTCCAAGCACTTGTTGATTGCTTCTATTTGACCATCGGTATGAGGATGATATATTGTGCTCATTTTCAACTATTTACCTTGTGCTTTAAACAACTCCTGCTAGAATTTTCTAGGGAATGTGGGATCATGATCCAACATAATGGAAGTGGGCATGCCATACGACTTAAAAATCCGATCCATGACGACTTTGACAACTGTGGAAGCTGTAAAGGGGTGCAATAATGCACAAAAGTGAGCATATTTGGAAAGGTGGTCAACTACCACCATGATCACTGATTTGTTGCTGGCTTTTGTGATGCCCACTATAAAATCCATGGAAATGTCAGTCCAAAGAGTGGCAGGTATTGGTAATTGATGCAATGCCCCAGGAGTCTTCACTGTTTCCCTCTTGTTCCTGGATACACTGGCATCACTGCATCAATGGAGTGACTGCTGAGGAAGAAGGAAGAGTTTGTTTTAGATGCAGAATGTCAAGCAACTTTAAACATCCTAAAGCAAAAGCTAGTAAGTGCCATGATCCTTGTGTTTCCAAATTGGAGTTTGGAGTTCCCTGTGCATGTTGATGCCTTAGGGGTCTCTTTACATTCAACTACAAAAGTATGGATGTCCTTTTTCATACCTTTCCAAAATAAAGAGCACTTAGCTCGTTTGCAGGTGTTTTGAAAGCTAGAGTGACCTATTGTAAGGGATGAATGCAACGACTCTAACACCCTTCGTTTTAAAGCTGAATTTTGCACCAGAAATATGCCCTTTATATTGCAAGGTATCCTACTACCACTTATAGCTTGTAGTCGGGTTGGGGTCCTCCTGAAGTCTTTGAATGATTTGAACCACTATGTCATTGGCCAACCAATAATGTCAGGCCTCTGCAAGCCAGTTTGGTATTGGTAAGGACAAAGTAAAGAGAGATCCTTCCTCATATTTCCAAGATAAAGCATTGGCCAACACATTCTCTTTTCCCTTCTTGTATATGATCTCATAATCATACCCTAGCATCTTAGTGACCCACTTGTGCTACTTTGGTGATTGACAACTTTTGTTCCAAAAAATACTTCAAATTATGATGGTTCGTCTTGATCTTGAAGCACCTCCCAATGAGATATCAATGCTAAGTATCCATTGCATGAAGGATGGCCGTCATTTCTTTCTCATAGGCGGATTTGCCCAAATTTTTGTCACATAATTGTTTATTGGTGAATTCCAATGGACTCCCCCCTTACATTATCACGACTCTAATTCTCCTACTCGATGTGTCGCAATCCAAAACAAAAGTCTTAGTGAAGTCGGACATTGATCAGACGAGTGTAGAACACATGGCTTCTTTTAAATTTGAAAAGGCTTGCTCTATGACATTATTCCATACAAAGGCATGCTTTTTGGGCAAGGTGGTTAATGGAGTGACAATTCTCCTATAATTCTTCACAAAGTTCCTATTGTAGCCTGTGAGCCCTAAGAAACTCCATAAGATTTTCAAATTCTTGAGGTGTAGCCAATCTTGCATAGCCTCAATTTTCTTGGGATCCACATGCACCCATCCTGATCAACTATGTGGTCCAAGTATTCCACTTCAGAAGCACCAAAAGCACATTTAGAACATTTAGGAAACAACTGGTTATCCATGAGGAGTTGGAGGGGTTTATAAATGTGCTCCACATGTGCTTCCTAGGTTTTACTATAAATTAGGATATCATTGAAGAATACGAGTAGAAAATTGTGTAGGAACAGTCGAAAAAGCTTGTTCATTAGGCTCTAAAAGGTGGATGGAGCATTGCAAAAACCAAAAGGCATCACTAAAAACTCATAATGTCCTTCATGTGTGTGGAAAGATGTCTTAGAAATTTCTACCTCCGTCATTATAATTTGGTGGTATCCAGAGCGAAGGTCCAATTTAGTGAAGAACTTAGCAGCATGAAGCTCATCGAAAAGATCATTAATAACTTTGATGGGAAATTTGTCTTTGATGGTCAACTTATTAGAGCACAAAAATCAAGATACATGTGCCAATTGCCTTTTCTCTTCAAGACCATGACCACTAGGGATGAGAATCTAGCGAGTATTCCTAATTATCACAGAGACAGGTCCCGACTGACAGGTGGTAAATGAAGGTGGTATGGCGCGAGCTGTACGTGGCGTTGGAAGGGTTAGATTTCGACTCGGGTATGGAGGATTCTTGGAGCTTGATGGAGTTCTCTTTGTTTCAGGGTTGAGGGTTAACTTGCTCTCAGTCTCAGCCTTGGAGGATGTAAGATATTGTACTTTGTTCAAGAGGGAACATGTCTTTATCTATAGGGAGGGAGTGGACCCCGTGGAACTGCAGTTGATCAGTGATCGGGTGGACAGGTTGTATATGTTGCGAGGACAACCTTCAGTGTATGATTTAGTGTCGGATGAGGAGCACGAGGAGGCTCCTGAGACTGCGGTGGGCCCAAGGATTCAGTCTTGCATTCCAAGAGAAGAGAGCGAGTCTCTTCTGAGCACCGACAGGAGGCTCAGCTGGTGTGGTCGAACCAATGCTCAGGGTGGAGTGGATTCTCCAAGGAGCTCAGGGTTCCGGGTAGCTGTCAGGAGAAGATCCGCTAGTTCGAGTTCTGTGCAAGTGTTGAGGATGGCTCCAAGTTCAGAGGGAGATCCTACCGAGCACAGTGTGATGGGACCAAATGATGGAGATGGCAGCGAGTACATCCCTCGCTAAGAGAGAGTGTTAGTTTTTTAGCTCGGGAGGTACTCCACATATGTGTCTTGTATGCGAAAGTTACCTTGTACCTACACAACTAGACACTTGACTTTATAATGGGTTTTTATAAAGTTGTGATAAAGTGGTTCTTTTATTAAAGTGACTTTTTAATAAAGTGTACCTTCTAATATTAAAGTGACATTATTTCATGAAGTGCACTTATGTAATAAAGTGAAATGTACTTTAATATTTTAAGTGATTTATTTTGGAGGGAATGAATCATGGTCCTTGATCTTGTAAAGACAAGATTAGATCTTGGCCTTTGGATTTAGGGTTGGGGAAGGTGAAAAGACACTTGGGAGGGAAAAGGTCATCTTCAGATTTTATAAAAGAATGCATTGGGTAGTGTGCAAGACACATTGAGAGAAGGAGTTTGATAGATTTTTTGAGTAAGCTTGAGAGAGGAAAGAGGGCAGCAAGGAGGGCACATTTCCCAAGAAATCTAGGGCACAAATCCCAAGGAGAATTTTCTGTTTTTATTAGTGCTGTAATTTACTGCTGTGAAGAAGGCCGTACTGTATGGATCCATACAGTTCGTACAACAGAAAAGATGGCACGAAAATCGAGACAAATGTTGGCAATAAAATTGAGGCAGCTTGGGATATTTGTTGCTGAAGGACAGTCCATACAACAACTGTTTGGCTCTGTTTTTGAGGTGCTGTTTTTTCTGGGTGGGCCGTACAACAGTGCAGACTTGGCACAGAAATCGAGTCATAAATTTTTGGGACAGTTTTTGGGTGCTGTAAGTGTTTTTTCTCTTGGCTGGAAATTGTTTATTGCTGCTGATATGTACTTTCCTGAAGCTGAATAATAAATCTCTCTTTCTCATTGGGTTTCCCCACATTGGGGTTTTCTCTGGCATTTGCTAAATTTTTGAGTTTTTCATGATTGATTGAATGCTGTTCATTGTGTTTATTACGCTTCATAAATTGCTTAGCAATGTGTATTTCTGCTTATGGCAATTTCTGAATGTGGGTTTTAGACATTTCAAAGTTCATGCAAGACAGTTATCTCTAGGTTGCTAAGTGTATGACAGAATATTAGCTTTCTGATTTTGTCATTAAATTTCCACAAAACCATGAAGTCAAGTTGCTTGAATTGGTTGTCCAAGTGGGTGACTTTGTCTTCCATGGTTGACATATGTTGAGTAGGGGTCATGGGACCACATGAAGGGTTATCTCAAAATTATATTAATGCGATTAGTGGCATGGGAGAAGTCTTTTGAGATAGGTCACAAACAAATGTACTATTTGGCCCACACAAAAAAGGTTACTAGAGACCTATACCAATACGATCAATGCCGCACAAGGAATCTTTTGAGATAGGTCTCTCATAATGGTGTTGGTTCACCCTAGACTCTTATTACTCCGATAGGAGTATTACTCTTGTCTGAGTATCACTATGTTGACAGAATTCTCAAATTCTTAATATTCCCAATTATGTAGGAATTTTGCTTCTTGTGCTATAGAGGTTAGGGTTTTTAGGGTTTGTTACCTCCCCAACTCGCACTTAATGATAAAATCCCTAATCCACAAGGTGCAACGCGAGGGGGAACTTTTGGGACAATCATCATTGTAACCTAAGCAACCTATGCTCTCACTTTTTGTTGGCTCTTCTCCAACTCAAGAGGGGTATCCCTAGATATTAGGATTAACAAAACTATAAAATTGAAGCTCAGAGGTGGTGTGAAGATATAGCTCTAGCAAAACAATGTTTTTGTCTTTTTGTAGTATAAAGAAGTAAAAGAATGATGGAGGGATCAAGAGATTAGTGCCAATCCAACAAGGGAAAAATGGAGTCAAGAGGCTGATCCAAGAGGACAAGCTCAACAAAGGCTTAAGACTAAAAGGGCTACAATATGCATGCCACAAGAAAAACTTAACATTGCTAAAAATGATATTAAAGGAATACTAGGAGGGATTTAAAGTGCCACATCAAAACTTTGCCAATGAGGTGCGCCTTACCATGGAGTATCAACCTAGCAACTACTCATGTAGTGTAAGATTGATGCAAGGGAATAATCCATAGACAAAACAACAAAGGGTCAAGGGGGGAGAAATTCCTCACACATAACCCTTTTGATATGATAAATGTATACTTCACTAATGGCCAATCAATAGCAAGTACTAGCAACTTTACAATCATATGCAACAATAGAAAGCATTAGAACAATAACCACATCTTGATAGGAAAGAAACCCTTACACATCACTTATTCTCCAAGAAAGATATATCCATTAAGCTCCAAGGAGGGTAAACTCCAAAAATCCAACCATGAGAAACAATAAAGGGTGCGAACCTTTATATAGGTTTGAGCTCCATCTTCATGTACAATAGAATAATAGTATTCACTACCAAAACCCTAGATCTATCCCAGGGAGGAGTAAAGAAACATTATCCACCAAACAACTAACTAACAATACATAAAATAACAAGTGGTGGCCAAGCCACATGTATAAGTCTCCAAGAAGAATGCTCCATGAAGTTAGGATGTCTTCATCAAAGAAGGAATGAGAACAAGTCAAAGCTCCAACGTCTAGCCTCCAAAGGCCTCCAAGTGTGGCATTCCCTCAAAATGCTCAATAAAACCCTAGATATAGGGTTTGAAACCTCCTATGTCTCCTCAAAAGTGGAAGTGTAGCTCTCTAAGGTGAAACATCCTCCTCAAATCATGCAAAGACCAAGTGAAAAACCTCATAAAGTGGCACATGTGGCATCATGAGTGAGATGTCCTCCTCCAATCATGAGTAAATGACTAATAAAGCTTCTCCAATATGGGACGTCCTCGACCATGAACATAGACACGAGTGCAAGCTACTTCCTTAAGGTGGGCGTTTTCTCAAAACAGGGCTTGAATCAAGTCAAACCTCCAAATATAGCGAGTGTGGGATCTCCAAGTAGAATGTCCAACTAATAAGGCATGGAGGAGTGCAAAATGGTGGATGTCCTCTTCAAATCAAGTGCCAAGAAAGTGGATCCATGAAACAAGGCACCAAATCCATGAAGAAGACATGTGGAATGTCATCAATGCTCAACTAACTCCATGAAGAAAGGGGGCGGTCCCTCTTCAATCCAATATGGTAATAACATGCCTCAACATGTGTGCAAGACACTCCTCCAAACATGGCATGTGTGAACAATAATGCATGAGAAGGTGTGCAAGGTGACCTCATCAGGTGGAGCACTTTCCTATAGGCATGAGTATGTGTGCAACAAGTCCTCCAAGCTCAAGCTCCAAAGTGTAACCACCCTCTATAAGTTTGCAATCGGTTAGATGCATGAATTAGGGGTTACTCCATCATGACAACATGTGCTAAGCCATCCAAGTGATCAAAGGAGGGGGATGCCCTCATCATTGAAGCAATAAGAGTATGGCAAGTGTGTATCTGCCTCTACATATGAGCCATAGAAGGGGATCTCTCCAATAGAAATCATAACATATTTGAAGATAGCTCTCATCCAAGTGTGAAACCAAGCAAAAGGTCTAGGGCACTCCACTTAGGGCCATGATCTACCTTGCAAGCAACTCCATGTGTAAAAAAACATCCATAGGAGGTAGGGCATTAAAGCAATGAGCCTCCAACCATACTAATACCCACTCATCAAAGTAATCAACCATATGCAAAGAGGGGGTATATGCCAAACACTCTATGCCGTAATGATGCCAACCAAATGAAGATGTAAATGCAATGTCAACTTAGCCCCAAAGTGCTAGGACGTTTCGTCAAGGGAGTCATACATCAACATGTATTGTCAGCTATCCACATGATCATAGGGGCTCCATAACCAAGTCTACTAGCATGAAAGAAAAGCAATCACCAAGCCAATCAAAGTATCAACATCATCAAGATATCCATGAATATATCACCAATAACCTCATCAAGTGAAAGCACAACTCCTATGCCATCAACTTGTAAACCTGCCTTTGTGATAAAAATCACAAGTGTAGTGAAAAATTCACTAGTGTAGGCCTCATGCAAAATGATAGATAACAGGGTCCTAAGGACAAAGGAGTGTCAAGTGCTATAGCTCTCTGATATACTTGAGGGTTTCCAACAATAGTACTCGGCCAAATCTTTCATGGCACAAACTGAGGAGGATAGACTGTACCGTTAGCCATACTACCCGATTCCTTGGTATACGAGAGTGATCTCCTTGAGTGTTGTTTTTGGTGTACTATAGCAACAAAACAACCGAGAGGCTTATGTAAAGCTAATTTTAGGTACACCTAAAGGGTTTCCAATATACCCGAGGGTAAGTGGAAGATTGAATTCATAGATTCTATCTGATGCAGTACTACTCGAAGGTGTACCGACAAGGGTTAGAAGGGTGTCCAATTAGGTGAGTCCACTTATATTCACTGAGTGTATTCTTCCCCAACTGCAGGTTTATCTGTTGAATGACAGATCTACATGTTTAAAAATGCTGGAACACATCTCTAGCCCAAACCTTTTTTTCTAAAATTCAGGGGCATGCTGGCTTAGGAAAGAGCTTTGAATTTCTTTTCTAAAATTTGGGCACATGCTGGCTTAGGAAAGAGTTCTGAATTTTTTTTTTTTTAATTCGGGCACATGCTGCCTTAGGAAAGAGCTTTGATACCACTTGTAATGTATTTAACTGGTAGAAACAACAGAACATGTACAATATTCAAAGAAATATTAGTGCAGAAAAGCAAATACAAGAGACAATGAGATTAAACGTGTAGAGTATAACCCTTGTATTGGTAATTCTAAAAGAGAGAGCACTGTTCATGAGCCTCTTCGAGAGTGCAACCTCCTTTGAACAGAACTCCAATACAATAACAATCCTTGACCAAACATTACATAGCCTTCTAGCTATAACATTACAATCCTTACTAGTAAAACCTTAACTACTTGTGGTCCCATCATTAATGAGTACCAACGACCTAGTGAGCCTTATTAAATAAAGATGATCCTTTCACATTAAGTAACTACCCACTAACTATCTAATGGGCTTTATTCAAAGAAGATGGCCTTGTACATTAATTGACTAATTCTTAAGTACCCCAAAGTAGGAAGGTTAGAGTAGGACCCTAACATATAACATGCTTAGTATTAGTGATACTTGTTAAAGTTTGATAGCTCAGAGGTACTTCTCCACTAATGTGCCTAGGCAGAAGTCTGAGCAAGTGTCTCTCTTAAGTTACCTCATAAAGTGAATTTATTAAGTGACTTTATAAAGTGAGTTTATAAAGTTAAGTCGAGGATTTTATTATTTTAGGGAAAAAGTGACTTTATAATATTTGAGTGATTTAAGTGACTTTATAATATTTGAGTGACTTAAGTGACTTAAGTCATCTCAATGAGGGAAAATAAAGTCACATTCATTTTAGAAGACCAAGAGTCATGGAAGGGGAATAGCCAAAGGTCACCCTAAATGAGTTATTAAAACTATCATTGAGGAGAGGTAGAAACACATTTTTCAAGGACAGCTTGAATGAGAGCGTGAGAGACAAAGGGGCACAGATACTAAGGGAGAGAGAGGTTGAGCTGAAGAGGAAGAGAAGGACAGCAAGAGAAGGGGCGCACATTCCGAGAGGGAAAGAAGGTGTTGATTTTTCTTAGTGTTTTCTCACCCTGCAATTTATCCCAATCCCGGTTTCAATCACTCCTTATCACTCCAAATGTTTAATGCCCTTTCCCAATATTAATGAAATTTGCAAACATTAATATGCATTAAATTTCGAAATGAAATTTTGANNGAAACACATGAAATAAATAATCTTTTCAATGGCTGTCTTAAAACTCAGAAAATATATCAGCAAGCACACATTTAATGACACAATAAATTTTTGGTCAAATCGACCCTGGAAAAACCCCAGTGTGGGGAAAACCAGTGAGAGAGAGGGAGTTCTTCTTATTTCTTCAGTTCTGGAAATTACATCAGCAAAATTAAAACCAACAAATTTAACTTATCTCTTCCTCGAATTCCGTGCTTGAATTTGACTGGAAGAAAACACAAATCAGCACCCTCGATTTCTGTGCCCAGACTGCCGTACAGTACGGCCTGTCCCA
>SNQJ01S0050796.1:26403-42597 GCA_010110895.2 Picea sitchensis | reverse complement strand
GGAAGAAACCTCATCTAAGCCATGTAGGTGGGTGATGTGGTCAGGGGATGTCCAAACATGCGGGTGCAATGAGGGCCAAGGATGCAAAAATGTCATCTGTGGGTGCCTTTGTAGAAGGCTAGTTGTACCTGTCATGGATGCATTTTTTCCAAGCCCATTCTTGCCTTTTATTATGCATTCTTTTATTGCCTTTTGTGTTCAAGAGCTAATCAGGGGACACTGCCCTGGTGTGGTGACCAATGGTGACAGTGTTACCCACAAGTATTTTCACAGAAATGAGAAGGTTGGCTCGTGATGAGACCCCCTTTCCCTTGGCCATGCAACCAAGAGTCATTGTCCTGGCTTGGTGACCAGCTAATGGCAATGTCATACTGTTAGATACCCATGGACCTAATAGGTTGGCTCGTGATGAGACCCCCTATCCTCTGGTTAGGCCTTGTTTTATTATTTATTTTGGGGTCCCTATTGTTTCTTGCTGAGAAGCTTTTTATTGTTTTCTCGGGGATCCCTGGGCGAAGCATCTCGAGATTTTATTTTAGGCTTTTATCTTTTACCAGCTTACTTTTACCTTCTGGGCCTTTAGCCCCTTCTTCCCACGAGATAAGGTGCAATCCTAAAAATAGGTCAACCCAATGTTTGGACAAGTGGAATGGGATAGGTGAGCGGGAAACAAGATGGAAAAGTGGTACTATGATGGGAGCGGACGATGGCTTCTCAAAAATTCCCCCCAGTGGCAAACCAAAACCTACAGACACAGGCTTTCTAGGGCACCCTGTCAGTCCCCCCAAAAATGGTCAAGTGGGCAAGTGTAAGATCCAAGCAGTTGTTAGAAATAAAAGGAATCAGATGCACATATTCAAAGGGTTTGATGATCAAAGTGACACATACCATGATACCTGGACCAATTACCTCATGGAGGAAGAACCATCTCTGACACAGGACCAAGTCAATGGTGGTGGATGTTGTTGTTGCCGACAAGATAAAGATGCTGGAAGAAAGAAAAGGTGGGCCCTCCAAGGCCATGCTAAAGTCAATCTTGCTCTCGGTACTCCATGTCTAGGACCTGTGGGCCTCGAGACATGATCTCCTAGTTATCCCTAAAAGTGGGGGATAACAGTGATTATATGCAGATATTATTAAGGACATTCAATATATAATGTAGTTGATTGGAACGAAATTCCATTAGTTGAATATGTTTGCTTCAATAGAATATTTAGTGAAGTCAGTACTGAATTTTTGTCAATTCCTGCAATGAGATTTCTTTGTAAATTAATATGAAGTATGGATCAGTGAAATGAGGAAATGGGGTTCCTGGATTGCAGTCTGGATCAGAAGTTTCAATGATCATTATTAAGGGTAATGATGCAAAAATGAGAGTGAACATCATTTTGGGGTTTGTCCAATTGAAATAAACAAAACTGTGAACTATACCCGTCTTACATCAAATGCATCAAGTTTACTTTTTCACTTGTTGATGTAGAGTGAATTGCAGTGGCTTCACTTCCAGCCAGACACATAAGATAACTTACTTGCATGTGGTTGCTAAGAAAAGAAAAGTGGGAGGTGTTATTTGTACTATGTTTGATCCCCGAGGAATTGGTACTATTCAATCAAGTCTTAAAATTTGCAAAAGTAGCATTTATGTTAGTTCTTGTGTTCCGGTGTCTATTAGATGACATGCATGGCTATGTGAACATTTTATCAGTCAAAGCAGTTCTGTAAATTTATGTGCAAGGCTTCTGTTAAGGACGTTTTTCTTTTTGAAAAGTTTTATCCTGTTAAGTTCGCTGTGCATCTTGATCTGCTTGTGCATGGAGAATATAGGGTTATTTTTAGCTCATTGTTTTTAGATGTCTTGTTTTCCATTTGAAGAACAGCACGAAAACATCAAGGATTAGAAAATTATGAAACAGAAATAACTTGTGGAAACATCCAGAATTGAAATTCACGGAATAGAAGTAACTCATGAAACGTCAAGGATTAGAAAATTATAAAAGATAAGTAACTAAGTTGCACATTTTATTCATATGGAGTTTTTCTTTGCTGATGAAGGTTTTAGTGGGCTTGGCCTCATTTGATAAGTAGTGTCTAAATTTGAATAATGATGCAGGATTTTTTTTTGAGGTTACTACTAGAAACACAGCTGTCTGATCTCATTTTATAGCTTCATAGCTGTGGGCAGTGACTGCCACATGTGTATAGTGGAGTATGGATGAGGGGAAATAGTCTGAGTTCTTTTGGGTTCACTGTCCTGAAAGCTGGAGAACATTTGGTGACTTTGCAGTGCTTTTAATATTTTGAGTGATCGACTTTATATTCTCTGAAGAAAAAGGCGTGTACAAACAAGTTGTTTAAAACGATGGAGAACACGCCTACACATACTGGTACATTGGAACGTTCCTGGTTTTCTTATTTTTTAAAATTTATCCTGTATTTATAGTGTTAATTCTATAAAATGGTGGTTCTATGCATGCATGCATATTATTGTGAACTTCATTTATAATTAGTGAAGTGGAACATAAAACTTTAAACTCAACAAGAATAGAAGTTCGACATTGATTTAGTTTTCAATGTAACTGACCTTTGTGAAATTCTTCTTAATGGATAATAGAGGCTATCAAGTCCTAATGGAGAGATAATGCTACTTGCTACAAAGAAGCCCATAGAATTCTTTCCTGGCAGGGGGGAATAGAATATAATTTTATTAAACGTCCATGAGGCTAATTGGTCTATGGGACAAAACAATTACATCTCCTTGTTGTATTCCTATAAAAAGTAAGAAAACTAGAATGCACTTCCTCTGTGAAAACTGCTGCATCTGTGTTGATTTACCGAGGCTTTTTCCTTGCAGACATATTTTAATAGAGTGTTTTTGTGTGTATAAGCCATACACCAAAGGAGATACTTAACCTTATGGATTAAACGGGCTTCAGTGTTTTACTGATCTGTTATTTTGGATGGCCTGCAAATGCATAACTTTTTCAAAGTTCATCTCCATGTCAAAATATCACATGGACATTCTTGTATGGCTTGTTTCTGACATCAGAGTACAACTGTCTTCAGCTTGGCACATTGGCAAGCATAACAAAAAATCTGTTTGAACTTTAAACCTAACTGCAGATGTGCAACCCATGCATATGAATAAAAATGCGCCTACCAGTCAAAATGGACTGAAATGTCATAAACCGTGGCAAACTATCAATGGTAGGTGTCAGATCCTCCAGAGGCAGAAATTCATAGATCTCTGCCAATAAAGTTGGAAGCAATAAGGATGCTGATTCTATGTAGGTAAAGATTGTTGGCAAAAAATGTGTTAAAAATCCTTTTTTGACGTGTTTGTTAAAAAAATGGCTGGGTAAAAAAATACTATTTTTTCCAATTAATTGGGGAAAACAATGTTTGGTTTAACACTAGATAAACTTATAAAGGTATTTCTCATTCGTAATCAATCATCCATGTAGATTAGATTGGATGGCCAACCATTGTTAAAGCATTGTACATTGGATATCATGGGATTGGGTGTAGTAACAAGGTCTTGTGCTCAAATTTCTAATATATTAGTGGGCATGGTTATTTGTGACTTGTGTCATATAGCCTGTAGGAGAACTTGGTTTTGGTCTAATGATTTATGTTGTACTGGTATTGAAGGGTTACGAGGATATAGTAATAAAGTTTATGTGTAATCATCTTAGTTTGGGACTTTGAAGGATTCTTTAAGAAGAGGCATGCAGGAAAGGATTCTTTCTGGTTGGTCTAAAGGCATCTTGGAAGAATTGTAAAAAAATGGTCGCTGGTATCCATATCTGCCCAACTTGCACAACACCATGTTAGCAGTGCCATTGCATAAAACCTAACCACTCTACAGGTCATGCAGGCCAAGAAAAGTTTGAATTCAAATAAAGCTGCAGGCATGGTCATCTCAAACAGAATTAGCCAAAATATTCCAGGGCTTGCCTAATCAACCTGGTGAACCTCATAACAAGGACAAACTAACTTTAAGCAGAATAGCTAGCATGGTTATATAAATAGGGCTCTTCAAGTTCATACGTTGTAAGGATAGATCTATGCCGATAAAAAATATATATTGGTGAACTAATTCCCCTTTTTCTATGCAAACATTATATATACAAATAGGAATCATAGGCCAATGTTTTCAAGCCTTAGATTGAACCAAATGTTAGAAAGTTTATTACTCTTGTCAAATAGTGAAAACTGACAAGAAAACCTACTGACAAAAGTGGGTAGGATCACTTGCTATAGGTATTGCAGGAAGGTTGCTTGATGAAACCATAAGTTCAAAATTCAAATCGCTAACATGATTTAAAATAGGAAAAGAAACTGTAGGATGTCTTAAACAGACCTCAAAAGCACTAGGTGCGAGGTCTCATGAGCACTCATAGGCAAGCCAAGGAATTTCCTATCTCTTTCCAAAGCCTAGAATGGTATCCATACCACCAGAAGGCTTTCTAAGGGCTTAGGGTATTGATATTATGGTAGCTGCGGGAGGTATTAACCTCCATGTGTAACCTTTGACTAGAATAAAATATTCCGGAAGCCAGAGAAATCCTTAACGGATGTGTAAAAATCCTAGAAGACAAGTCGACTCAGTAAAATAATTAATATTAAAGTATTAACTTCTAGAAGGACAAGTCGGCCTAGACAGGTGACAAGAACCACTATAAATAGGAGGCACTTGAGCTCATTTGTACACACTCACTCACTCTCTCATACAAGCTAAGAGTTGCGCAAGTCTGGAGGAGAGCTGCAACTACTGCAATAGTGATTGGTTCTTGGTCTGTGGTCTTGGGATATCTTTCTGGTGCGCTATCCTTGGAGAAGGTGCGCTTTCTTGATGATATTGTGGTTTTCCGGAATCATTCTCTCTGTCAAAGGTTAAAGTGTTCGGGGGTGGCTGCATGCCTATGGGTGGGAGACAATATTGGATTGTCTATGGTGAAATGAGCACATCAACATTTTAACATAGGGCAGCCATAATAGCTTCTCTCCTCCATTTTGATGCGTCTCCATTGTATATAATATGGACAAGGGTGTGATGCATATTATAATTGAAGAAAATTTCATGAGAACCATGCCAATTCTATGCCCAAAATTGGAATTCCTCATTAGTTATGAAATGCACATATGTCCATTGTCTTGTGTAAACAACTTATATTGTTCAACTTTGTTTTCCCATACTTGTATATATAAAGCTTAAATTCAACATCTGCTAAGTCGAAAAGAGTTACTGTAATTGCTCAAGATTTAGAGAGCTTAAGACATAAAGGTGGCAGCTAGAAAAAGGTTGTTGATGCAAATTTGAAACCTTAGTTTTAGGAAACCCCAAGTTGGGTATGTGGATGTTAACTTTTTGATTTGAGAACAAGTGTCTTTTCCAAACCATTTTAATGACAAAGTAAGGTATGATAATGCCATGCATTCCTCTTTATGGGGCTGTGGCCATCCCATCTTGATTGACAAAAGAAGAAATCTCGATATACTTCCAACTTTTATCAACCTACCGCCATTTATAATTTTCCATTGTCAGTCTAGAAGTCTTCTTCCTCTTGCTTACACTTCATTATTCTTAATTGATATTTTAGATAGGTTGGAGAGCTTGAAGTTTTATGTTAATTTGTTGGTATTCTAGTGAAATGCATACAAAATTTCTTTTAAGCCTAGGGAAGAGACTATCATCCTCCATATCTCAGTCTCCCTTCCACTTAATAGAAGATTTTGGTTTTGTAGCATATAAGTTTGTGCGAGATGCTCATCCAAAGCTTAAGCCTTGCTATAGTATAATTTCATCCACATGAATGTTGACTATAGTAAAAATTGTGATGGGAGTACCATTTTTGATGTGAATTCAAATGCTTCTTTCATGTCATAATTCTATGAGCTTTGACATTATGTTGCCATGCGTTTGTAAATTACAAATTTTTTTGTGGAGTGATTCTCTTTCGTTGGATATTATGTTGGGTATGTGTTATATTCTTTATAAGATTGGTCCCATGTACTGTACATTGATATGGGAGCCTTGGGGGGTGGGGGCGGTAGCCCCCCAAATTTTTTTTTGGGTGGTTTTTTGCGTTCTTTTTGGCGGTGTTTTGGCACATGGTTTTCGCTAATGGTTTTCTAATTCCGGTTAAGGATTTATGTTTGTTGACTAATCCAGGTCAATGGATTAGGGGTTTGGATGCGACGAGATTCTATATGTATATTGTATTTTAAACAATGAAGAATATGATGAATATAAGATTAAAGGTGCAGCTCTAAAAATATTGGTTTTCTTGGTTTGGGTTTACAGGGTAAAAATCTTTGTGTAATGTGTGTGTGTGTGCCATTGTATCTTTTCTGTTTTATTAATAATCTATTTGCAGTAATTAATTGTACAAGGTTAAAATCTACATATTATATCGTTAGAGAATTCATTATTTTCAACATCTATGCCTTAATGCTTAGAAGCAATATTTCTAGACTGGTACGTGGAATTAAGAGTTGGGTATATTTTCAGTGGTTTTGATTATTTTCACTATAATTTTTTGGTTCTCACTATCTTTTTTTTTCAATGGAAAACCGGATGGGGAAACCAAAGGGATGCTCCCCACATTCGCAGATGGCATTCCTAGTAAACCCATCAGCATAGACTATTGCGCCTTTCCCAGTGGGATTCAAATTGGGCCCTTGTTGGCATGAAACTAGACAAATGCCCAACAACATTGGTGACAATAGGTTGAGCTAATCCCTTGGGTTTGGTTCTCACTATCTATTGTCATATGATTCATGATTTGGTTGTAGTTCACCTGCTATACTCGGGGAGAAATTTTAGACCATAGTATTAAAGCTTTTATGGTAGTATTGTGACTTTGTTGAACAAGTTGTAGCATTTAATGATAGAGAGGTTTGATGGTTCCAACTTTCACCCAAAATGTTTGGAGTTTTGAAACGGAAGCAAATTTCTAGTTGTTTTGTTGGCAAAATTCAACATCTTCTTGCTATGTTTTTGGGTCTTTCCCAATAAAATATTGGATAGAATTGTATGTTTTATATTAAAAAAATGGGTAGATCTATAGATATTTGTATTGTTTTGATACCCTCGAGAATTCTTTTTTGGAATGTGTAATTTTTCAAGTAATCAAAGAAATATTTTCCTAATTAATTCAGGGTTTCTAAGTTGCTTATTGATATAACTTTTTGCATGGACACAATTAGGAATACAAATAGTTTAGAGACTATTTATACCATCAATTTTAGTAGGTGCGGCTTCCAAATGGATACCATATGTGGAAGTTACAACTTTTACATGTTGAATGCTAGTCTCGTTAATTCATTGATTAAGTTATATGATGTATCATTGAATGGCTTAGGGGTTTGACAACTTTAATTTTTACCCAATTGTTTTGGAGCATTGAAACAAAAACAACTTTCTAGTTTTTTTGGGGCAAATTTTAACATTCTTCCTGGCATTTTTGGGGATCTTTCCCGTTAAAGCTTTGGATGGAATTGCTTCTTTTTGTCAACAAAAGGATTGAGCAGATTTTAAAGGGTCTTTTGTGATAGTTTTTGGTACTGTTTTCAATGGTTCTAAGAATGCTTTTTTGGAAGTCCAAGTGTTTGTGTTAAGGTGTTCAACCTGTGTGGATATACCTTTTTTCTGAACATATTTTTATGAAGTAAGCAAAGAAAGATTTTTCCTAAGTAATTTAGGGTTTAGAATTTGACTTAATTATTTAACTATTGAATTGCATTGACACAATTAGGAATACAAAGTTCAAACTGTGTAGAGATTTTTTACCATCGATTTGAGTAGGCATGGCTTCTAAATGGATAACATAACATATATGGAAGTTGCAACTTTTTCAAGTGGAATGCTTGTCTCGTGAATTTGTTGATAAGTTGTATTGTTGAATGACCAAGGGGTTTGACAGTTCTACCCTATATTTCTGGACCATTTAAAACAAAACAAATTTCTAGTTGTTTTTTTGGCAAATTTTAACATTTGTCTTCGAATATTTTTGTAGTCTTTCCCACTAAAGTTTTGGATTCAATTGCATCTTTTTTATCAACAAGAAAGGTAGACTTTTAGGGGTCTTTTGTGACAGTTTTTTGCATTGTTTTTAATACTTTTAAGAATGCTTTTCTGGGGTTCTAAGTGTATTTTATCAGGTAGTCAAAGAATATTTTCCCAAGGGATGTCGGATTTATAAGCTGGGTTATTTAATGTAATGATTGAATTCCATGGAAACAATTAGGAATACAAGTGTTTAGAGATTATTTATACCATCGATTTGAGTAGGTGTGGCTTCCAAATGGGTACTATATGTGGAAGTGACAACTTTTTTAAGTTGAACGCTAGTCTCATGAATTTAACGATTAAGTTTCACCTTTGAGTTGCTTAGGGGTTTGACAGTTCTAATTTTAACCCACAATTTTTTTGTTAGATTTGTTTAGCTCGGGAGGTACTCCACATGTTTTGTCTTGTATGCGGATGTTACCTTAATATTTGCACTGCCAAGCACTTGACTTTGTAATAGTTTTTATGAAGTTGTTTTAAGTGGTTCTTTTAGTAAAGTGACTTTTTAATAAAGTGTACCTTCTATTTTTAAAGTGATTTTATTTTCATAAAGCACTTATGTAATAAAGTGAAATTCACTTTAATTTTAAATGAGACATTTTGGAGGGAATGGATCATGACCCTTGATCTTGAAAAAGGCAAGATCTAATCTTGGCCTTTGGATCTAGGGTTGGGAAGGTGAAAAGACACTTTTGGGGGGAAAAAGTCATTTTCAGATTATAAAAGAATGCATTGGGTAGTGTGCAAGAGATGTTGTGAAGACATCGGGAGGATGTTGAGAGCACATCGAGAAGAGAGTTAGAGAGATTTTCTGAGCATGCTTGAGAGAGGAAAGTGAGCAACAAAGAGGGCATGATTCCCGAGAAACTTTTTCTGTGATTTTTTGGCCGAAATATTTTTCTGCTGTGGGAGGCCGTACTGTACGGATCCGTACAGTTTGTATGATTCCGTACAGTCGTACGGATTTGGCACAGAAATCGAGAAATTTCGGGCACGAATTGAGGCGGATTTCTGTTTTCTGTTCGTTGTTTTTGGGCCGTACGAAACAGTCCGTACAACTGACTGTGGGGACGAAAAATGAGGTAGAAGAGGTCGAACAGTGGTACGGTTTTGGCACGGAAAACGAGATAGATTTCTGTGGGACAGATTTGGTGCTGTGAGGTGTTTTCCTTGGCTGGAAATGTAGATTTGCTTCTGTTTTGTACTTTCCTGAAGCATAATAATAAGATCTCTCTCTCTCTCTCTCTCGTTGGGTCTCCCCACATTGGGGTTTTCCCTGGCATTTGCTTAAATTTTTGAGTGTTATTGGGTTGCTGTCCACTGTGTTTTTCCGCTGCATATTTTTTCTTAGCAATGTGTATTTCTGCTTATGGAAATTTTTGAATGTGGGTTCTTGCATTTATGAAGTTTATGAAGACAGTTATCTCTAGGTTGCTAAGTGTTTGACAGAATTTCAGTTTGCTGATTTTAGTCATTAAAAATCTACATTTTGCAGCATTGAAACAAAAACAAATTTCTAGTAGTATTGTTAGCAAAACTTAACATTCTTCTTAGCATATTTTTGGGGTCTTTCCCATTAAAGTTTTGGATAGAATTGCATGTATTTATCAACAAAAGACTTGGTAGATTTTTGGGGGTATTCTATGATAGTTTTTAACTTTTTTGCATTGTTTTCAATACTTCCAAGAATGCTTTTGTGGAAGTCTTAAGTGTATTTTATCAGGTAATCAATAAAAGTTTTTCCCAAGTAATTTCGGGTTTATAAGTTGGTGTATTTATGTTACTCTTGAATTGCATGGGCATAGTTAGGAACATAAATTGAGATTATTTATAGCACATATTAGAGTAGTTGTGGCTTCCAAATGGATATCAGATGTGGAGGTTACAACTTTTTCATGTTTTGCTATGGTTTGACATTTCCTTTGGAAATGCTCTAGATGAATAAGAAATCCACATTGACAGCTTAGCCAAGGATCAATATTTCATGACAGAGCTCTAGTATAGTAAATTTAAACATGTCATCTCTCCAAACATGTATCTTATTTCTCACTTGTTTTTTCACCAATAGGCATAATTCTAATTCAGGGGAAATGTTTGCAAGGTCTTTATTCAATTACGTATTGAGGCATCACCATGACCACAAAAAGGTACATAGGATGTTTCCTAGAGATGGAGCAAGGTGAGAATAACTAAACAAAAATCCTAAGTTCCAACCTACAGAGACCATAACTTGCTCAAATAACACAAATATGTATTTCCTTAACTTGGGCTTTGATGACAATGCAAAGAAAGGGAATACTTGGGATTGGAAGGTTGCAAACACTAGTAGGATGGATAGGCCTTTACAAAGAGGATCTTCATGCCTTATTATCACTTAACGTAACTCCCAATGATGCAGATCTCATTTATACATGTGAGTTATGAATCTTCTTGAGGGAAAAACACAATGAGAGTTACAAATCCACGTGGGATGGAAGTTACATTCCACATGGGATGCATGTTACATTTCATAGAAACAAGAATTGAAGCATGTTCGACAACACGGGTATTCCAATGGAGGACGAACACCTTCAGTAACCACTGACACAACCAGATCAAAGATCAACACACCGTTGTTTTGACGTGATAAAACCCCTACGGGGAAACATCCACGACCCCAACCAACGCGACCACCTAGAGCAGTTTATTAATGCAAAATAAAAAGATTGCAGAGAGATTTTTACAAGAGAGTTTCTCAAAATCGATCTTCGACAAATGACCCTCCATGCTCTTTAAATAGAGATCATGGACCAATTGGGTGTTAAGCCACGGATCAATGTAACTGTTAAGACGGAGGATAATATGAACCATCAGATCACTCTATGTCAGGAACATATCGTGACTGTCAGATTTCCTAACTACAAATGCATACTAATGCATACTAAAGAAACACACTAAGAATCACACTTTTACCTAATCAACACATTAGACCAAGTAGATCTTAACTAACTCCTAAGTGTCTAAATATCCTAACATCCCCCCTTAAGAACAACTTGTGATAAGATTGAAGGATTTACAATAGTGGCACGATAGGAGAAGGAAGGAGGCATTAGAGCATATCTCCCCTTAATGACAACTTCCTGAACTCCTAACATAGATCGAAGTTTGGAAAACTTCGCTTTTGTAAGAGACTTTGTGAGAATGTTTGCAACTTGATATTCTGTAGGGCAAAAGAGCACTTCAATAACTTGATCATGAATGAGCTTTCTGATGAAGTGCATGTCGCACTAAAGGCTGGTCGGATGCTGCTACTGGAATCCAAACTCTGAAAGAATCTGTCGAAGCCACAATGCTTCCTGACTTGCATTTACTGCTACTCGGTACTCTGCTTCTGCTAAAGAAAGTGCAATAGACCGTTGTTTCTTACAGGCCCAAGTGACATGTCCTAAATCAAGGCTGAAAACATAACTTGCAGTAGACTTTCGATCATCAGGGTTGCCGGCCCAATCTGAATCAGTGAATCCAACCAATAAAGGAGCCCCCCCTGAACTGTAATGTATCCCAAACTGAACTGTACCTTAGACATACTGAAGCATCCTTTTAGCTGCTTTCCAATGGCTTTCATGGGGTGTTTGCATATTTCGAGCAACAAGACCAACAACAAAGGAAAGATCAGGACGGGTATGAGTCAAGTATAAGAGGCTACCAACGAACTGACGTTACAAGGTGGCATCAACTTCGGGAGAAGTATAGGTGGCAACAAGCTTGACCCTAGACTGGAAGGGAGAAGGGGCAGGTTTATAATCTTCCATGTGAAAGCGACGAAGAAGGTCACAAGCATACTTAGACTAGGAAAGAAAAATTCCTTCATTGGTTTGCAAAACTTGGAGGCCAAGAAAATAGTGCAAAAAACCAAAGTCTGTCATTTCATATTTCTTCTTAAGGCTGGTTTTCACATGGTTTAAAAGTTTTGAGCCACTACCAGTAAGGATAAGGCCATCAACATAAAGGACAAGGATTATGAGATGGCTTTCTACTGTCTTGGTATAGACATTAGGATCAGAATGGCATCTAAAAATTTCGGTGTCAATAAGAAAGCTGTCCATTTTGGCATACCAAGCTCGGGGAGCTTGCTCAAGACCATAAAGAGATTTCTTAAGGTGACAAACAAGGCTAGAGTCATTTTGGACATAGCCAGGAGGTTGTTCCATGTATATTTCTTCTTGCAAATCCCCATGCAAGAAGGTGGATTTAACATCCATTTGATGGACCTCCCATTTATGTGAGGCAACAAGGGCAAGAACAAGGCAGATGGAATTCATTTTGGCTACAGGGGCAAAGGTTTCATTATAGTCAATTCCTTCAACTTGGGAAAATCCTTTGGCAACTAACTGAGCCTTGTGTCTTTCAACACTTCCAAGTTTTCTTCCTTTTGGAAGAGGTACAAGATCCCAAGTATCGTTTGCCATTAAAGAACGATACTCTTCATTCATTGCTGTATCCCAATCTGGATGACCTGAAGCTTCTGCAAGTGTCTCTGGATCACGAGTCTGAAACTTGAGCCAAAAGAGAAGAGGCTCACTGGAATTGTGAACGTGTTCGATGTTGATCTGAAGGATCATCGACAAGATAACCAACTTCTTCTTGCGTTGAACGAACCCATCTAGGAAGCAGTGGAGCTGGTGTTGGTTCAGGTTCAAAGGACTCATCTGGAGGAAGGTGAGCAGGCGAAGGTGGATTTTCATCCTCACTGTTATTATTTGAAGAAGAAACCAAAATAGGAACAGAAGAAGGCACAAACGCCAAAGATGGCTTGCAGGCAGAAGAAGGCACAATCATCGAATTAGGCTCGCAGGCCAAGAGATTTTCATCAAATTTAACATCTCTTCTAATAATAATTTCATTACAATGTGGTTGAGGAAGTCTATAACCTTTGACATCTTCAGAATAGCCAACAAATATACACTTCTCACTTTTAGGCTGCAATGCTTTCCTTTTCTCATCAGGAATGTGAGCCCATGCTATACTGCCAAATACACGAAAGTGACTTACGTCTGTTTAATTTTAGTCCAAGCTTCTTTTGGTGTTATATTTTTAAGAGCCTTTGTGGGAGTGTGATTTACTATGTAATTTGCACAGTTGATGGCTTTTGCTCAATAATTTAGACTTAATCCCTTAGATTGGATCATACAATTAGCCATTTATTTTAATGTGCGGTTCTTTCTCTCAACAACACCATTTTGTTGTGGTGTATATGGAACAATGTGTTGCATTTGGATGCCCTGTGTAGTGCAATAACTTGTAAAATTATTGTTCACATATTCGCCTCCATTATCTGTTCTTGACCTTTGAATTTGATGTCCGGATTGCTTTTCTAGAAGGGCCTTGTAGGCCAGAAACTTGTCAAAAAATTTGCTCTTAAGTTTTAAGAAGTAAACCCAAGTATGTCTGGAAAAGTCATTTATGAAAGTTAAGAAATACTTTGCACCCAGAAAAAGGAGAAGAAAGTGGACCACACAAGTCACTGTGAACAAGATGCAAAGGGCCCGAGGCGTGCCAAGAGGCACATTTGTCAAAACTGTCCCGATGATGTTTGCCGAGAACACAACCGACACAAACACCATCTCTGCATGAAACAAGAGGAAGACCAATCACCATCTGTTGATTACATAGTTGCTGCAATGAGCAATAGTTTAGATGACCAAACCGCTCATGCCAAAGTTTGCTCAAGTCATCGCTATGGGCAACAAAAACCGATGGAAAAGATGATGACCCAAAGTTGTCAAACTTGTACAACCTGGTAATAGCATCAACCATTCCAGTTGCAAGAACATGCTTAGGATCTTTTAGATCCTTGAGTAGAACTTGGTGAGGTGAAAAATCTACGGTTTTACCTTCACCTAAATGCGTGATTTGATATACTGATAGAAGGTTACAAGAAAGACTTGGAACACATAATACATCATTGAAATGACCATTATCTACTTGAACTGTTCCAGATCCTACAAGAAACCAGAAGCAGAAAGTGCATGTCCATGAGAAGAAGAAGAAGAAGTAGAATCAATACCAATGTTGTGCTTCTTCATCGTTGCTTCTAAAACTGCCATCTTCTTGAAACATTTGGACTCATCATGACCATCTTTATCACAAAAGTTGCAATTCTGTCAGTCTTCTTATTTTTAGATTTTGCTCCTTTGTCACCATTATGAGCTGAAGTTGTCTGAGTGGGTTTGGGACCCTTATGTTGCTTGTTGTTGTGGCGAGGATGTTGCTTCTTGGGATTCTTGGGTTTACCTTTCTGCTGGGCGACTAAGGCTTTGTTGGAGGTACCTGCAGGGCTGATCACTCCCAATTATACAAGCTTATCTTGCTCTCTAATCAAAGCATCACAAAAGGACTCAAGTGTGGGTTTTTGATAAGCTTTCCCTAGAGCGCCTCTCTAATGGCATAAAAGGTAGATACAAACACAGAATATGCACTACCTAGCTTAGAAAGAATAATATAGATGCAACGCTCTTCCTCCAACTTTATCTCACATTCTTCACATAAAATTCTGAGTGTTTTAAACTTAGATAGATAGTCTTCAGTGCAAAAAAACTCATTTGGACTTAAAGTCAGTATTTGATTTTCTAATTGATGTGCTCGAATAATATTGTGTTTACCAAACACAGATTCAAGCTTTTCCCAAGCTTCATCGGGGTCATCAATTTCTTGAAGGTGGAACCTTAAATCAGGAGAGATGAACATTCCAATCAGTCTATGTGCTTCGTCACTCCTATTAGCCCATTTGAATTTCTTATCAGTATCGGTTGGTTCTTTTTCCTTTCCCAAGGTAATCCGGTACAAGCCTTTACTTCTTACTAAATCCTCCATATGGGATTTCCATTGGAAGTAGTTGGTGCTGGTAAGCAAAAGATTACTGGAAGAAGCCATATTAAATAATAAATATGCAGATAATATGGATTTAAAAACTGAAACTGATGATTTGGATGGAAAGATCTCGAAAAATTAGACGGTTTTTAAAAGAAAATGACACTGAAAATAAACTTCGGATGTGAAAGTTATGCCCTTTTAAAAAAAGGCATAAATGGTAACCAAAGAACCACGTGGTGGTGATACCCCTCCAAATAACCTCACTTTTACAAATAAGTTGCTTTATGAGGTGACCCACTTTTATGAAAAGAAGTGGGGATTGTTTTTACAATGAAGTTACTTTATAAAAGAAAGTTGCATGCAAAATAAATAACTCTAAAATAAAATATTAAAGCTACTTATAGTGATTCACTTTTATACTTGAAGTGAAATACATTTTACAATGGAGCATGAACTTTTTCAAAAAAAGTAACAAAAAGAGAGACTTGAACTCAAGACCTCTTTCTTAATAAGACAACTTTTAACCAAGTGAGCTAGCAAAACATATTCTATTGTTTAGCATGAGGATTGCGGGTGTTGTTGTTGTTGTTGTGGAAGATGGCCTTGGAGAGCGTGCTCATTAAAAAATCTTTTTACACAAGAAATTTTTTTCGCTTCTCAATGACAATAAGGGTTAGATCTCGGTTAGCTTACTCGGAAAATGCACTTTTTCCTATCTGTTTTTGATTTGTTGAAATCGCACAGGGCGCGGGGCAAAGAGCATACACAAATCTAAAAGAGTAGCAACTCGAAAACAAACAATATAAAACCGAAATAATACTCTGCAAAAATTTAAAAAGGGCTTATTCAGGCTTTATACCTTCGGATCTGATTGAAATGGCCGTATCTTGGGCAAACAAAAACCTTTTTGAGTGAAATGAAAAACGTTTTTGATTGAAACAAGCGCTCCAAACACAATGGAATAGTCCTCTCAACCCAAAAATGTACGTAAATGGTAGAAACCAGAGATGAGACAACTCGGCTTCACGATCTCGATCTACAATGGGAGCGGGTCTTCAAACAGGCTCTGATACCATGTTCGACAACACAGGTATTCCAACAGAGGACGAACACCTTCAGTAACCACTCACACAACCAGATCAAAGATCAACACACCGATGTTTTGATGTGGTAAAACCCCTACGGGGAAACATCCACGGCCCCAGCCAATGCGCCCACCTGGAGCAGTTTATTAATGCAAAAGAAAAAGATTACAGAGAGATTTTTACAAG
>SNQJ01S0050796.1:0-26353 GCA_010110895.2 Picea sitchensis | reverse complement strand
TACAATGGGTGATGCCACCTCATAGAGAGATTTGCTCTAGATCCTAAAATCATGCATGATGACTAGGCTAGGCAATCTTAACTAAATCATTAGTCATCACTTGAGGATATATTCCTAATATCTTAAATGAATAATACAAATATAGGTGACAATTTAGACTTAGTGATTGGTAAAGGTAAGCCAGAGGCTAACAATCCCCCCCCTCAATCACAAGTCTGATCAATACTACTAGCAATAAAGCATAAACTGGTATCAATTCCAAGTCTTCATAGTGAAACTCCTGAGACGAGCCTCAATGAAGAACTGCCTGAAAAATCGCCATTCTGGATGTTGAATGGTTCATCTGAAATGAACTAGAAGAGAGCTGAGATATGGAAGTGAACAACTGCAATATCTGAACATTCCCTGATTGCTTGACAATTTGATCATTTTGCCAAGTATTTTAGCTAGAAGAATATGATGTCTTCTGCTAATTGGTGAACACGTAGTTTCACCACTCTACTATCAGTGTATCACTGAAAGC
This sequence comes from Picea sitchensis, assembly GCA_010110895.2. Classification (NCBI taxonomy): domain Eukaryota; kingdom Viridiplantae; phylum Streptophyta; class Pinopsida; order Pinales; family Pinaceae; genus Picea; species Picea sitchensis. The sequence continues at coordinate 25,830 of SNQJ01S0050796.1, read as the reverse complement.
GCTCTCTGAATATGTGGTTTGGGATAACCACTGACCAATTGATACCATGTATCTGATGGTTTTTGGATAACCACTAACCAATTGTGACACTTTTAGGTGTCCAACAACATCCCAATGTATAATGTGTATGATTCAATTGCAAGTCATTGAACCATAATCCTGTCAAATTATGCCATCTCTGGAAAATCTCACTATGTGATCATGTGGGCCAGGATGCATGCAATTTGTTCACTTAATGTAAACTCCAATCTGATGAGAGTGAACCAAGAGAAGTGAATCAACTTCTAGTCTGACACATCCCTGAAAATGCCTGACAACTCAATCAAATGCCAAGCTGCAATGTAGAACGATCCTCTTGTCCTCTGCTAGGTTGAATGAACATCTATGTGAACCAAACGTCCACATCATTACTCTCATAATGAAAATTAACATCCAAATTATGTATGATTCAACTTAAACTTATTGAACCATAATTCTGCCAAAGTCTATTATCTACAGACCGCAGTTGCCCATTTGGCAAATTTCATGCCCATGTGGCATACTTGATGCTTGTTATTGTCGAAACTTTCTGTCTGACAACCATCTTCAATTCCATCATCATTTCCCCCCTTTGTCAGCTGAAAGGAGAGATCACAAGTGGTTTCATGAACCATTGTCACTGGAATTTTGAACTCCTCCCCTTAAGTTGCATGAGAGTTTCATCATTGAACTCCTCCCTTCTAGGCTCAAGAGAGTACCATACTTGTTCCATTTGAGTACAACATAAAGTGGGCATGTGGAAAAAAAAACCACATGTTATCTCATCTCGTGAGGGCCATGCTCGAAAGCTACGCCATAAGGGGACCACTTATGTGAGGTACAAAAATGTTATGTGCTACAAGATTGGTCTTTACTCAAGATTGAATTCTACGGTAAGACTTATATAATCTCTTGGTTGTTGATGACCACTGCCAAGGATCAATCCACTCATAGTGAATCTTCAATCTTGTAGGTTTCTTCAGTGTTGAACATCTGTTTNAGATTGGTCTTTACTCAAGATTGAATTCTACGGTAAGACTTATATAATCTCTTGGTTGTTGATGACCATTGCCAAGGATCAATCCACTCATAGTGAATCTTCAATCTTGTAGGTTTCTTCAGTGTTGAACATCTGTTTGAAGAATGGTTATGCTTGCCACAATGCTGGCAAGGATGGAGATCAAAACACTGATTCTCCATGTGACCAACTCGATTACAATGTTGGCACTTCTCATTCTGATGCAGAATTTGAACAGGTGAAGTTGAAGCTTCTTGAAGGAATCCAACACTTTGGAACTTGATTGGTCTGGATTCTGGAATAATCAAGAATATGAAAGGTAACTTCCTTGTCATATCCAAGTTCTGTTCTATTCTTGTTGTAAATGATTTCTTCCCAAGGTCTGATGATGGGCTTGGAAAGAGTATTTTGAACCTGTTGCTTTGAAATATGTGGAAGTGGATTTATTATATGTTGTTGCATCATTGAAAGGTTTTCTTCACTGAACTCAAAAGAAAACTCTTGAAAAGTAGGTTCATGAATAGCTTCGTCTTTGTCTGCATCTGGAGGTTTCTTACTGAGTTTCTCCTTCACTGACTATTGATCAAAAACATCATCTTCATAGAGAGGGTTGTGCTGAACAAAAACTAGTTCAGAATACTTCACTAGATGTTGATTTTTGAGATCTATCAACTCATTATTCAATAGCTGGGATTGATCTTGAAGAAGTCTAACCTTAGTTTCTATCACTTGCAAACAAGTAAACACTGACTGAAGAGTTGCTTTGTTCAATATCATTGTGTTGTCTTTAGTGGTGTTTATTAGAGTGTTCAGTAACTCTAATAATTCGAGTCAGGAACATATTGTGACTGTCGGATTTCCTAACTACAAATGCATACTAATGCATACTAAAGAAACACACTTTTACCTAATCGACACATTAGACCAAGTATATCTTAACTAATTCCTAAGTGTCTAAATATCCTAATAAAGCAAGCTTGGCATGGTGTTTCCAATCTCACCAACTTATCTACCCAACAAATTACAAATTAGATGGTCACACATACAACGCTAGTTGAACATAGTTGCATGCATAACCAATGCACAATCGTAGGGGAATAATGTGCTTTTTATTAGCTATGTGTTGCTAGGCTAGGCCATTGAGTCCTGCACTTTAGATGGTGAGAGTCCAATAGCCAAAAGTATCATTGGATTATGCTTTAACTTGAGTAGCATGGGGCACTTGCAATCCCATGTGAATAAGCAAGGACCACCTTGTAAGGCCGATAGCGAAGTAGTACCATGAGGGTAAGTTGAAAAGAACCCCCATTGGGGAGTAAGTTATCTCGAACTAGTGGTGGAAGGAGAACTAACGAATTGACCTGCGGGGGACCTACTACCTACAGTCTTCCATTGGGTCGTAGTGATAATGAATCCTATTATCGCGCAATCTGTACTTGCCCAAAGCCCAAGGCAAGTGAAACAAGATTGGCGTAACAAGGGGGTGATGTCTCACTGTCACCTTAATAGGAAACCCCTTTTTGTTTAGGAGTAGGATAAAACTACCCCAAGGGAGACGTCCCTAGTGACCTAAAGGGATGGTGAAACGAAGAAAAGATGTAAAGATTAACCCCCCTCTCACTGGTCACTTAAATCAAAGATATCACAAAGTTTATGTCTCAAGGGATGAAGCAAGTGCAGAAGATGAAATGTACCTTCCCGGAACAAGACAACAAGCATATATATGGCAGCTTCAAGTACAAAAATGATATTAATGCTTCAATAGGACAATAAACTAGTGGAACATATGCTAGCTGATATAAAACTGCAACAATAGACAAGTTTACAACATCAATTAGTAAGTATAACAACTGCAAGAAATACTCTTCAGAAATGAAAATATAACATTTAGTGTATATAATGATAGCAACTTGTCAGAAGCAAATTCTGAAATGATAAACTAGCAATTAATGTTGAGTATGCAGAAAATTTGCTGCAATTAGATGGCTCTGGCAAACATTTATAACAACAACAAGAAGGTTAGAGATCTAAGCTAAGTCAATGTTAGTTTTGGTTAGTAGAGGCTTGAGAGCATAAAGTTTGAGTGTTTGTTTGATCAATCAACCAAAGAAGAGAGAGACTAGTGCCTTTAAGGTGTTGTGGAGTCAAGAGTTTAGCAGCATTTACTTGGAGAAACAATGATGATTATACTTGTCTAAGTAAAAGGGAGGATCTTAGAGGAGTAGCACTTTAAGACTTTAAGTCCTCTAGGATCCAAACTTTAGGGAGGTGAGCTAACTAGAGAGTAGGCACTTCTAGGCCCTAGCACCTTCCTCCTCCTTAGACTATTGAAATATATTTAATGCAACAACAACTAGGCAATGGCTTCTAAAGTGCTAGCACTTTAGGGCTTTAGAAACATATCTAGGTTAAATCACTTTAGTAAAGTCTAGCAAATGAAGAGCAAAGAAGTAGCACCTTAAGTTCTTTACTCATAGGGTTTGTCAAGCAAACAATTTCATAATCTTTAACATGAATAAACAAATATATCATAACCATTCAAAATGAAATGACAATTGCAGATTTATTTACTTCACCAAGGATAATCAAGCAATAAAACCCTAGATTGCCAAGTAACTTCACCAAAAAAATGATCCAAGTTGCAAAATTTAGCCTCCAAGACAAGTGCACCTCACAATTTTAGCCAATATACCCCAAAAAGGGCGCCAATTTCAGTCCTCTCTCTCTCATGGGAGAGTTATGATGAAAATAAATGTCATTTTTGTGTATTTATACCAAAATCTGTCCTAAAATTAAATTTATTTTAAAATACAGGGCCGACCTCAACAATTCTGCCCTTAATTTACAAATTAAATAAATTTACATAAAATAACCCTAAACAAGGTGATGTCAGCCCTTCTAGGGTGACGTTAGGTCTTCTCAAGGGGATGTTAGGATACAAGAACATGGTGCTAAGCCTCCAAAGGCCTTAATCTTTGTCCACACGTGCTACCATCATCTTCAAGGAATCTTGTCGTCCTGGACTAGAAGGATGACGTCTCAGTCTTTAAAGGGTAGCGTCTTGGTGCAGGGAGGGCGGAACCCCCCCAGGCCTGCCATAGTGCCTCCAAAGGCAACAACCTCTTCTTGTATCACGCAAGCTGGTCATCATTGTCATGTCCCAAGTCCGGGGTCTCAACATCCATCCCTGGGCTTCAAGCCCTCATGAAGGTCCGAACTTGTCATCTCCTCGTGAATACCTGTCCACCGGGAAAGGTCCTGCAAGGACAAATAGGTATGCCCTCCAGGGGTCCATGAGTCACGAGTATCATAGCAAGTAAATCACATCCAATAATCAAACCACTCGAACATGTGCATCCAAATGCTCAAAGACGCTATACAACTTGCCAAATTTAGGTTTGGGAAGGGTCACAAGATGTTCTATTGGGTTAATCCCCCTTAAGTCTAGGGTGTTTCCTAGGTGGAGCCTAATCCAAGTCATGTAAGTGTATGAAGTGGCATGGGGTGCATGTGATAACATGCAAATGTAGAGTCTTACCTGTGGGCGCCTTTGTGGAGGGTGAGCTACACGTTGTCATGAATGCAATTGTTTCCTAGCCCATTCATTGCCATTTATTCTTTCTTAGCTTTCTTTCTTTTGATATTTCCTTTTGTGCTACAAGAGAATAGTTAAGGGCCACTGTCCTTGCTTGGTGACCAGAGGTGACAGTGTCATCCACAAAACATTTCACGGAAATGAGAAGGCCAACTCGTGATGAGACCCCTTTTTCTTGTCTATGCAACCAAGAGCCACTACCCTGGATTGGTGACCAGATAGGTGGTAATGTCATACTGCTACATGTTCATGGTCATAATAGGCTGGCTCGTGATGCGACCTCCTATCCATCAACTAATACCTTGAGTGTTCATGTTATCTTGTGGGTCCCCTTTTCTTACTGAGAAGATTTTCATTGCTTTCTTAGGGGATCCCTGGGCGAAGCATCTTGAAGGTTTCAAAATGGATTTTAACTCTTGCCAACTATTTTTACCCTCTGGGCCTTTAGCCCCTTCTTCCCACGAGGTAAGGCACAACTCTTCCTAGTGTAGCCTATCCCAATGCCCAAAAGATGGGGAGATGGAAGGAATAAAGATGGAAAGTGGTAAGTATGGAGGGAACAGACGATAACTCTTCAAAGATCCACCCAGTAACAACCCATCCTAAAGGGAAATCAACTTACTAGGGCACCGTGTCACCCTCCCAGGTTTAAACAAGGCAAAGAGCATAATTTCCAAGAAAACGTTATGAAATGAAGAAGGATTCAATGCAACATGTTCAAGTGCTTCAAATATCAGAGTGATACATACCATGATACCCAGACTCATTACCTCATGGAGCAAGACCCATTGCCACTTCAGGACCAGGCCAGTGTGATGGATGCTGCTGCTGGCGATATGTGGATTGTACTTGAAGAAAAGAGGGGCCCTTCGGGCCTATGCTTAGGCCGTCCGGCTCTTGACACTCCATGTCTAGAACCTGTGGGCCTCGAGACACGCTCTCCTTAGTTATCCCTAGGCTAGGGGATAACAAATCCTTCATAAGCAAACCGACTCCTTGAGTCATTTTTAAATATATGAAAAAGAGAGAGGTACAACAAAGCACATAGATTACAATTTACAATCTCTTGAAAGAGCTCTCTCTCTCTCTCAATTGTACTTACTGTTACCCCCCAGCCTAGGGGTAACTAAGGAGATCATGTTTTGAGGCCCACAGGTTGTAGACATGGAGCGCCGAGAGCCACATGGACAGAGCATAGCCTCGAAGGGCCCCTCTTTTCATCTTCTATGCATCCTACATATCACCAGCAACAACTTCCACCACACTGGCCTAGTCCCAGAAGACAATGGGTTTTGCTCCATGAGGTAATGAGTCCAGGTATCATGGTATGTATCACTCCGATATTTGAAACACTTGAATATGTTGCAATGAATCTTTCTTGATTTTAAAATGTTTGCTTGGAATTTATGCTCCTTGCCTTGTTTAAACCTGGGGGGGTGACATGGTGCCCTAGTAAGTTGGTTGCCCTTAGGAATAGGTTGCCATTGGATGGTTCCTTGAAGAGTCATCGTCCATCCCCCACCATACTTATCACTTTCCACGCTCTATCCTTTTCACCTCCTCACCTTTTGGGACTTTCGGGTGCACTGACCCAAGAAGGGATTGTACCTTACCTCATGGGAAGAAGGGGCTAAAGGCCCAGCGGGTAAAAGTAGTAGGGAAAAGACAAAATCCTATCATTCAGCTTTGAGATGCTTCGTTCAAGGATCCCCGAGAAAGCAGTGAAACGCTTCTCCACAATAAATAGGGGACTTGCAAAAATAATCACTCAGGATGTTAGTTGGGGGATAGGAGGTCTCATCATGAGCCGACCTATCATGATCATGGGTGCTTAGCGGTATGACATTACCATCATCTGGTCACCAAACCAGGGTAGTGGCTCTTAGTTGCACGACTGAGGGAAAGGGGTTCTCATCGCGAGCAAACCTTCACATTTCCACAAAGTATTTGTGAATGACACTGTCATACCTGGACACCAAGTGAGGACAATGGCCTACACCTAGTTCCTTGAAACATTAAAGAATAAAAAGATTAAAAAAATGACAATAAGTGGGCTTGGAAAGATTTGCATCATGGACAAAGGACTGCTCACCCTCTACAAAGGCACCCATGGGTAAGACAATAGAAAGCCTTGTATGTCATGAACCCCATGCCCAAGAGATTACCCCACATCATATCACATGCACACATGAGTAGGATTGGTTTTGTTATCCGCTAGCCTAGGGATAACTAAGGAGATCACGTCTCGAGGACCACAGGTTCTAGACATGGAGTATCGAGAGCCAAACGACTTGAGCATGGCCCTGGAGGGCCCCGCTTTTCTTCAGTGCAGTCCATTCATCACTAGCAACAACATCCATCCCACCAGCCTGGTCCTGAAGCAGCGGTGGGTCTTGCTCCATGAGGTAATGAGTCCGGGTATCATGGTATGTATCACTCTGATTTTTGAAGTACTTGAATATGTTGTATTGTATCCTTCTTCATTTCATGATGTTTGCTTGGAAATTATGCTCTTTGCCTCGTTTATACCTGGAAGGGTAACACGGTGCCCTAGTAAGTTGGTTTCCCTTTAGGATGGGTTGCTACTGGGTGGGTTTGTGAAAAGTCATTGTCCGTTCCCTCCATACTTATCACTTTCCATGCTTATTCCTTCTATCTCCCTATCCTTGTTTGGGCATTGGGATTGGCTACGCTATGAAGGGTTTTACCTTACCTTGTGGGAAGAAGGGGCTAAAGGCCCAGAGGGTAAAAGTAGCTGGCAAGAGTTAAAAGCCAATGTTGAAACCTTTGAGATGCTTTGCCCAGGGATCCTCGAGAAAGCTGTGAAAAGCTTCTCAGTAAGAAAAGGGGACCCATAAGATACATAAACACTCAAGGTACTAGTTGATGGATAGGAGGTCTCATCAAGAGCTGACCTATTATGACCATGGGCATGTAGCGGTATGACACTACCACCTATCTGGTCACCAAACCAGGGTACTGGCTCTTGGTGGCATAGCGAAGAGAAAGGGGGTTTCATCACGAGTCAACCTTCTCATTTCCGTGAAATGTTTATGGATAACGTTGTCACCTCTGGTCATCAATCCAGGACAGTGGCCCTAAACTATTCCCTTGAAGCACTAAAGCAAAAGATCAAAATAAATAAAGCTAAGAATAAAAGGCAATGAATGGGCTAGGAAACAATTGCATTTATGACAAGGTGCAACTCGCCCTCTACAAAGGCACCCATAGGTAAGACTTTACATTTCCCTGTTATTACATGCACCCCATGCCCAAATACTTACCCTTGTTGAAATATTGTAACTGCAAAGAGTATTTTATTTATTTATTGAGTCATTATTCATTAGATCAATCCCCTTTTGTGGATTGATCATATCGGGCATTGTAATTGACCAAATCCCCTTTTGTGGATTGGTCAAATCTGTTGAAATAATGTAACTGCGAAGAGCATTCTTATTATTATTGTTATTTTATTATTAGGATTAATCCCCATTGTGGATTAATCATGACGGTAATTGTATTAGGACCAAATCCCCTTTTGCGGATTGGTAATCGGACAATTATAATGGGCATAATAAGAAGTCGGCCCCAACAGTTATTATTGAGACCCAGAATTAATTTAAAGGTGGGTTTACCCACCCAGAGTGAGAGGTCGGCTCTGCCAGTGAAACCCTCTCACATGTGCCAGTCTTGTATATATAGGAGGCTAGCGCCTCACTTTATCAAACGACTCACTTGCTCATTATCTTATGAGGCAAGCTGCAATTACTAGTTGGAGAGAGGAGAAGAAGAGTGGTGCATCTCTTGGGGAGGACTATCTGTATTGGTTTGAGTTATCTCTTGAACATTGTGAGAAGAAGAGGCACCTTGGGAGGACTATCCGTATTGGTTTGAGTTATCTCTGAACATTGTATAAGCTATTTAATGATACAAGTTTTTGTTGAGTTTTCTTTCCCTAGAGGGTTTCCGTGATAAATGTCGGTTCTTGTGAATGTGTATTTCAACGATCTTGTTCTTATGATGCCTTATCTATTGAAATGCAAAGAACTATAATAATGGCATAAACATTAACAAAATCCCAATTGTATTATGCAATTAAGAAGCTCTGCCCCCATGCCTAATTAAAGTGGTTTTTAACCACTAAGAAGACAAGCTTCCACTCTTCAAAGGAAGAGACACCTTTCCAACACCTTCTAGGCAATATAAATAGAGGAAGCTAACGCTTCATTATCTCACTCACTCATTCAAGCCATCCAAGGCGCAAGTTTAGCCGCATTGGGAGAAGAAGGAAGAGAGAGGCGCATTGCTCACATTGATATTCTCTAGTTTTGGTTTATTGTCATGGTATTGTATTGGCTATCTATATTAAGGAAGCTTTTGGCTGGTTTTCCCCCATGAGGGTTTCCGATACCGTTGTGTATCTTGTGATTGTGTTTCTCTTAGTGATCCCACCTATGCTATTGTTATCTAGTAAATTGAAAAGAAACCTAATAACAGCTCAAAACGAATAACCCTATGCCACCTCATACACTTACATGACTTGGACTAGATCCCACCCGGGAAACACACCCCAAACTTAAGAAAGATTATCCCAATAGGACATCCTGAGACTCTCTCCAAACCTAACTTGTCAAGTCAAGAGCAACGCCTTTGAGCATTTGTCCCAAGTTAATGGGGTTTGATGCACATGTTTGCATAATTTATTTATTGATGATTTACATGTTATGATCCTGGTGACTTATGAACCTCTCGATGGTGTACTTGTTGTTGCCGCAGGACCTTGCCCTGCAAGTGGACCGTGTACACATGAGGGAATGATTAGCTCTAACCTTCATGGGGGCTTAAAGCCCACAGATGGATGTCAGTAAACTCCCAAACTGTGGGTAAGAAGAAATTGAAGATTTGCATTGGAAAGGACGCTTTCCTTTGAGGCACCCTCGAAGACTAGGACCTCGAAAGACCTAGGACCTGTGGGGACCTTTGCTCTTCCATGGATCTGGCCCTCGTGGGCCTTGGACGCTTCCATCATGGCCCTGCACATCATCCAAAGCTAGTTTCATTTTGAGGCATTTGAGCCTAGTGTCACGTAAGATCATCTAGCCTCCAGCTGGGCACCCTATATTTTAGGCTCACGGTTCCACCTTAGGTCCTGAACGTCACTTTAGAAGGGCATGACGTCACCCTTGAGGTGTTCTTTTAGATGCTAATTAATTTTATTATGTCAAAATTGAATTTCATTGTAAATTATCCATGTCGGCCTTATTTTGACCTAAAAAATTAATTAAGGGTCAAAATTTTGTATAAATAAACATAAAGTGCTCTCATTTTACATCACAACTCACCTCTCACAAGAGGGAGGACCAAAATTTTGCCCTAAAGGGGTTATTGGATGAAATTACCAAGGCACACTTGCTTGAAGGCTATTTTGGATGCATTTTGATCATTTCGGTGAAATTTTGGCAATCTAGGGTTTTTGTGCTTGATTATTCTTGGTGAAGTAAGTAAATCTGCAATTTTCATTTCATGATAAATGTCTATGGTATGTTTACTTGTTCATATGTAAGATTATGAAATTGCTTGCTTGAAACCCTAGGAGTAAGAAACATAAGGTGCTTCTTTCTTGCTTTTTATTTTGCTACTTTTGCTTAAGAAGATCTTGTCTAGACAAACTTCTAGAGCCCTAAAGTGCTAGCACTTTAGAAGCTTTGTCCAGTTCTTATAGCATTAAATATTTTTCAAGAGTTTAAGGATAGGAGAAATCACTAGGGCCTAGAAGTGCCTACACCCTAGTTGAACCTTATCTTTGAGGCTTGGTGCTTCAGAACTTAAGGTACTACTTCTCAAGCTTCCACCTTGTTATCTTTTAAACAAGTATAATCCTTGTTGTCTCTCCAAGTTAATGTGCTGATATAATTGACTCCATAAACCTTAAAGGCACTAGTCTCTTGTCTCTCTTTTGTTGGAAGGTTGATCAAACACTCAAACACTATTCTCTGAAGCTATTAGTAATTAAATCTAATACTAATTTAGCCTAGATCGCTAACTTTTTTGCTGCTGTTATAAATGTTTGCTACAGCCATCTAACTGCAGCAAATTTTCTGCATAATTGACTTTGAATGCTAGCTAAACACTTAGAAGTTGCTTATGACATTTGATTATCATTTTGCTTAGTAAATGCTATCTTTTCACTGTCTTTTCAAGCAATTTTGAAGAGCTTTTATTGCAGCTGTTGCAATTTATTAGTTGCTGTTGTAAACTTATTAACTGCTGCAATTTTATATCAGCAGGCACTTATTTTCACTGCCCATTGTCTATTGAGGTGTTATTATCATATTTGTACTTGGAATTATTGTATATGCATGCTATATTGTCTTGTTCTAGGCAGGTACACCAAGCACTTCATTAACCTCATCTTTTAGACACAGACTTAATGACTTTGGTAACCAATGAGAGGTTGGAATATATCTTGACCATAACCCTAATTTTCCGGCCCTTTAGGTTACCGGGGATGTCTCCTCCAGGGTAGACCCTGCCTATCCCTAAAAAGTGGGGATTTCCTATTAAGGTGACAGTGATAGGATATCCTGTTTGTTACGCCAATCTCCTTTACTTGCCTTGGGCTTTGGGCAAGTACAGATTGCGCGATAACATTTTTGGCTCCGTTGACAGGGAACATTGAGTCAATATTCCTCAACGACACTTTTTCGGAAGCCTTTCCCTCAAAGCCTTCATCTTACGAAGCTTACCTGGCGACTCCACTTAGGGTGATTCCCTCACTCCCTTTGATAATCCTTAAAAGGATATCTAGCGACTCCACTAACCTTTTCCAATGTGCCACCTTAATCTCAACTTTGTGATATTTCCAAGATATGGGATCATGGCGCCCTGGGAACAAGTGTATCCGACTATTGATTTTGAAAGTTTTCAAGCATACCCACATTATTTTGATATAAAATGGTTAAACAACTCTCCAAGATTTGGAGGCCTCCCAATTACTCACATTGTGGAATTCTTGAAGTATATAAGTGAGATAGACTTTGAAGGGGAGGATATTCTGGTAAAATTGTTCATACTTTCCCTGCCGTCTTTTTTGCAAGATTGGATTAAGGGGTGTTGCGAAGATAAGGGTATATCATCTTTCGTAGATCTCATCAGTAGGTTTATTGAGTTTGTGAAACCACAATGCCATACATATGAAGGTGCCCTTCAGAATCTCACAATAGCCCTAGAGGACGAAGGATTCACCACTGAGATTGTGGAAGATCTCAGGGATGTATACCATACTCAATACCAGGAACTCTCTGATATAGAAGGAGAGATTTATGAAGAAGGTTGTCAACCCCTTGAAGAGAAGCAAGATTTTTCCCATGATTCAATAGAATGCAGTAAAGACTTGACTAAAGAAGTGAGTTATGAGGATGAAGCACTAGTATCTGCTCCTCCGTCCGATGAAGCTCTCTAAGATCCTATCTGTCCTGCACAAGACAAAGAGAACGAGGTGAATCATTTTCCTTTTCCAGTTTTTTATGACACTTTGTTCTGTGATTCAGAAGGTGAAGAAGTAAAGGAAACCTTGGAAGAGCTAGGTCCTTCATTTTCTTATGAAAGTGAAAATATTTTTAAAGAGACAAGTCTTGGGGATGATGTACTGGATGCCCTTCCATTTGATGAAGTCATCCAAGCCTTTGACGCTCCTGCATAGCAAGAAGTGAACACAATAAGTTATTTCCCTTTCCAAGGTTTTGATGATGCTTTATTTTATGATTTGGAAAGTGAAGAAGTATTAGAGGAGCCCTTGGATGCATTAAATCCTTCATGTTATGATAAATAGTGACATGGTTGATAATATTGATGAGTTCGTACATGTTGGAAGACGTAAGTGGGATGTGATTGATTCTGATGAGGATCCCATTTATGATATGGAAGGATATCTTTGAATGTTGCCTTTACAACAATCATATGATGTTCCTAATAATTTTGACGTTTGGCAACAAGATGATGATATAATTACAGAAGTTTCCCAAGCACCCAAGGATGACCCAGTGCAAAGTTCTCTTGATGATTTTCGGTCATACCTTGAGGATTTTGATGAGTATCCATTTGAGCACTTGGATTTATTCTATGAAGAAGATTATCAACCGTCATTGTGCTCAAATTTTGATAAAGGTGAGGACGTTGCTTGCCTGAAGCAGGATACTTGTGACAAGGTTGTCCAACTCCCTCCGATTGCTTTACCTTGTTATGTCACTAAGGATGGAGTTGGGGAACATGTCTCTTGTTTCAAGTTTTTTTTCAGGCAAAACTTTTCGTTAGAATTCAAGGGGAGGTTGAATGCCTTAGAAAGTTTATTATCTCAATCTTTCAGCGTTCCCCTGAGAAGTTGTCAGTGGCCCTCTAAGTTCTTGTTAATCCCTTCTCAGACCCCAGGGAGTGATGATGTCCAAGGTAGTCAACCCTCAAACTCTTTGAGCCACCCCTTTGAGTCCTTGACCTCTCACGATCCTTTTCTGAGATGGATTGATCACTTTTGTGGAAGGGTGACTTGGCATGATTTTGTCCCTCCCTTTCGCTTCCATGAGTTAGACTTTACGACTTCCTATGATATAATGCATGCTCTAACTCATGTTTATCTTGTGCTTAACTTGTCATTGTTTTGGTTTATGATGAAGCACAAAGGCAGGTGTTATGATACATTGCTAGCGTGGTTGTACTAGTTGTATGCTTATAACTAGCATTTGACAGGTAAGCACAGGTGAGTTAGGATAGGTAGGCATTTGCATCCATTGTACATACCATTGCATATCATGTTAGCATAGTTGTAGTTTCATTTTCATATTATTTTGTTTCATTATGTATATATGTATGTTCATGATCATATGCTAGATTAGAGATGCTCTTTATATGTTTATTATATCGTATATAAAGAAGGGGTGATATCACCACCCTAGGGATTACTAATAACCTTTGTTGAGATTTAGCAGGCATAGGTCATACCAAAGATGCTGAGGTTCTCATGCGCCACTCTACGGTGACACATGTCCACCGAGTTGGGCAGGATATGTTGTCTAACCTAGGGACAACTAAGGATATTATGTCTCCCGAGGCCCACGGTTCCTAGACATGGAGTGCCATGAGGAGCGAGGAGCGACTTGAGCATGGCCTGGAGGGCCCCTCTTTTCTTTAGTGCCGTCCCAGGGCCCCTCTTTTCTTTAGTGCAGTCCATTCCATCCCACTAGCCTGGTCCTGAAGTAGTGGCGGGTCTTTCTCCATGAGGTAATGAGTCCAGGTATCATGGTATGTATCACTCTGATTTTTGCAATACTTGAATATGTTGTATTGAATCCTTCTTCATTTCATGACGTTTGCTTGGAAATTATGCTCTTTGCCTCGTTTATACCTGGAAGGGTAACACAGTGTCCTAGTAAGTTGGTTTCCCTTTAGGATGGGTTGCTACTGGGTGGGTCTGTGAAAAGTCATCGTTCGTTCCCTCCATACTTACCACATTCCATCCTTATTCCTTCCATCCCCCCTATCCTTGTTTGGGCATTAGGATTGGCTACGCTAGGAAGGGTTTTACCTTACCTTGTGGGAAGAAGGGGCTAAAGGCCTAGAGGATAAAAGTAGCTGGCAAGAGTTAAAAGCCAATGTTGAAACCTTTGAGATGCTTTGCCCAGGGATCCCTGAGAACACTATGAAAAGCTTCTCAGTAAGAAAAGGGAACCCATAAGATACATAAACACTCAAGGTACTAGTTGATGGATAGGAGCCTGGAGGTCTCATCACGAGATGACCTATTATGACCATGGGCATGTAGCGGTATGACACTACCACCTATATGGTCACCAAACCAGGGTAGTGGCTCTTGGTGGCATAGCCAAGAGAAAGGGGGTCTCATCACGAGCCAACCTTCTCATTTCCGTGAAATGTTTGTGGATAACACTGTCACCTCTGGTCATCAAGCCAAGACAGTGGCCCTCAACTATTCCCTTGAAGCACAAAAGCAAAAGATCAAAAGAAATAAAGCTAAGAATAAAAGGCAATGAATGGGCTAGGAAACAATTGCATTTGGGTTATGGTGGTTTGATGCACATGTTTGGGTGCTTTGATTATTAGATGTGATTTACTTGCCATGATACTTGTGACTTATGGACCCTTGGAGGGCGTACTTGTTGTCTTTGCAGGACTTTGCCCAGTGGACATGTATTCATGAGGAGATGACCAGTTCAGACCTTCATGAGGGCCTAAAGCCCATGGATGGACGCTGAACCCCAAGCTTGGGGCATGACAGGGATGACTGATTTGCACATTGAAGAAGGAAGTCATTGCCTTTGGAGGCACTCTGGCAGGCCTAGATGGACGAGTTCCACCTCTATTCACTTGGACGATGGCCTTGGGAGGCCTAGAGACCATCCACCTAGCCCATGACATCATCATTTGAGGGCCAGGGTTTCATGGAGATGATGTTCTGGTGAAATAAGGGTGCTTGGCACAACGTTTGGCAGTTGATAGTGTGATTAGGCCTTGGAAGGGCCACCTTTTCACTTCTGAGGGCTGGACGTCCCCCATAGGAGCTCAACGTCACCCTAGAAAGGGAATGACATCACCCTACTAGGGTTTATTCATGTAATTTTGTTAAAATTTAAGTTTAGAAGCAAATGTTCACGGTTGGCCCTATATTTTTGACCTAAGTTAATTAAAGGTCAAAGTTTTGTATAAATAAACATAAAGTAACTTTCATTTTTCATCATAACTCTTACTTGTGGAAGAGAGGACTGAAATTTGCACCCTAATTGGGGATTATTGGCTAAAATTGTGACGCGCACCACTCTTGGAGTCTTTCTTCTTGCATATTGGATCATATTTGGTGAAGTCTTTTGGCAATCTAGGGTTTTAAGGCTTGATTATTCTTGGTGAAGTAAGTAAATCTGCAATTTGTCATTTCATTTTGAATGGTTATGGTATGTTTACTTATTCATGTCAAAGATTATGAAATTGCTTGCTTGACAAACCCTAGGAGTAAAGAACTTAAAGTGCTACTTCTTTGCTCTATATTTGTTAGACTTTGCTAAATTGGTTCACATTGACAAGCTTCTAAAGCCCTAAAGTGCTAGCAGTTTAGAAGCCTTGATCAATTGTGTTGCATCTAAATTTAATTTTCAACAAGTTTAAGAAGGAGGAGGCGCTAGGGCCTAGAAGTGCCTACACCCTAGTTGGCTCACCTCCCCAAAGCTTGGATCCTAGAAGACTTAAGATGCTATTCTTCTTAGGTCCATTCTTTACTTAGATTAGTATAATCATTATTGTTGTTTGCTCCAAGTGAATGCTGCTAATTTTTGATTCCATAACCCCTTAAAAGGCACTAGTCTTCCCCTCTCTTATTGAGGGATCAAACCAACACTCAAACCTTAATCTTTCTAGCTTTCACTAACTAAAACTAATACTAACCTAGCCTGGTAAACTGACTTCATTGCTGCTGTTATAACTCTTTGCTACAGCCATCTTAGAGCAGCAAATTTTCTGCATACTTGAATGTTAATGCTAGCTAAGCACTTAAGATTTTGTTCATGACATAATATTATCATTCTAAGTGTTAAGTGTTATATTTTCATTGTCTTTGAAGGCATTTTCTGAAGAGCATTTTGCAGCTGTTATACATCTATTATTGCTGTTATAATTTCACTGTTTGCTGCCTATTTATATCAGCTAGCACATGTTTTTCACAAGTTCATTGTCTTATTGAAGAGCTAATATCATCTTTGTACTTATAACTGCCACATTCATTCAATTGGTGTCTTGTTAAGGGCAGGTACACCTTATTTCTGCATTTGCTTCATCTCTTAAAGACATAAACCTTGTGACATATTTAACTTGAGTGATCAGTGAGAGGGGGGTAAATTATCTTTGCTTCATTTCACCAGCCCTTTAGGTCACTAGGGACATCTCCCTTGGGGTAGTCTTATCCTACTCATGAACAAAAATGGGTTTCCTATTAAGGTGACAGTGATAGGTCACCCCCTTGTTACGCCAATCTTGTCTCACTTGCCTTGGGCTTTGGACAAGTACAGATTGCGCGATAACACTTACTTTGTTGCTTCTCTTCTATGCCTACTCAACTATTTATTTTTGTAACCATTCATCTCTCAACGTTCTAACTACTCGTCAGTCTCTTTAGTATCCATGCATGCAGAGTTATCTTCCTTCCACATTGTTTCCTCTTGTACTATTTTCTTCCGCGTGTGTTAAATCTTTTTCCTTTCGCATTGTTTTATCTTTTGCCATTCCCTTCCATTTTGTTTTCATCTCTAGTTCACGCTGTTTCTATGCTATTTGATTTTCTTTTGCACTTATTTTGTTTGACTTATCTCTAAGGGTGCCTACTTCTTGCTCACTAGTCCTTTGAATCTGTCTCGTCCAAATCCTTGGCACACTTTGCTTCTTTGTGTTGAAATTGTGCACTAAGTCTATGCTTCTCAAATTGTTCTTCCTGTATGCTTTCTTCCATATAATTGTGCACTAAGTTTGCACTCTTCAAATTCTGCATTGTTCCTGTTGTCATGGCCACACCATTTCTTCTTGACTTAGCTTTGCGTTTCTTTTTGTCTTGGTCTTATTCCTTCTTGGTGTTCGCTTTCCATGTTTTCACTTAATATTTCTCTGGATGTTTCTACAACTTCCGATTGTAAGAAAAACTTCATCCTCGCACAATTGCTGGTACTCCATCTCTAAAATCCATGTGCTGCCCTCATTTGACCTATGCTTCCAATTCTCTCTCTATCACTTTTGGCTTCTTTTTTGACATCTACTTCATCCAATCCATTGCAACATTTTCTTTTACTTCCTTTGTGATAGTTTCCTTCCTTGTATGAATAATACAAGTTTGTTGCATTGAAAATCAATGGACCGTCGAACTGTCAAACTCCTTTGGTAATGCAACTTCATATGCATTATCTCTTAATTTACCCACAAATTGTGCGTGGTCCTATCTTCCCTTTGGGTTAGTGCTCCTTCCTCAATTGCAACATCACTTGCTATCCAACTTCAAATGAATTAAATTGTTGTGGTGCACTTTTGCTCTCCTTATACCTCACGTTATTTTCCTACATTTTTTCTTGGATTTGCGCACACATTTGATCCATCTGATGTGCTAAACCCTTTGTATCATTGCTTCTCTTCATGTTTATTCATAGATCTACTATGTCCATCACACCCTTAGGATTCCACCCATATACTATCTGGATCAATGGGACTGAAAGCTACAACAAGTATGAGTACAATGTGGGAGTGTCATGACAACTCTTAGATAAGGCTGAAAATAAGATAAAGAAAGAAACCTAAAGTAGTGTAACCTCAAATAGTATATAACCATGACAAAGGTATGGTGATTCAAAATATAAGTGAGTATGCCCAACTCAAAAGTCTCTCTCTCTCTCTCTCTCTCTCTCTCTCTCTCGTTTTGACGATGACGTTGTCAAGGTCTCCCAGATCGGATGGCTGAGGGCGAGGAGAGCGAATTGGGCACTGGCTCACTTTTGGAGTCCTTAGGAACTATCGGGGGGTCCGACTGTATGTTCCTAGGGGGGATGTAGCGGGGGATACTCCTAGCATCCGAGGTCGAAAGAAAGCAACTCTGGATAGATCTTTGGTGGCTCATCTGAATTTGGGAGGTGGTCCAACGGACCAGAGGCGCCTTGCTTTGGATCCGTATGGATCTAATCCCTCTAACTCTTTGAGGATGTATGGACTGATGTACCATTCGACACCTCTGAACAGATCTTGATGATAACGATCTATCTCCCTGAGGGGGAGGTTGAGGAGAGACTCGAGGTCTCACCAATCTACTTTCTAGTGCACTTCGGGACTAAGCTCACCACTTGTTGCTCCGATCTAATGGGTTAGCATGAAAGTATGAGGTGATTGTGCTGGTCAACCCAAGTTGTGGCGTGGCATGCAGCAACTGAGATTTGTGGCTGAAGATCTCACTGGTGAAGAGGGCTAGGTATCTTTGGTCCTGGTACCGGAAGAAAGTAGAGAGGGAGCCCCCTGAGTCCCTATATAGGCAATGGTAGCGTCTTTTGATCTCATAGTATATGGGGCACCTAAAGATGAGATTCATCTTTGTCTTCGACTCTAGTAAGTGGCACATTTGGCAAATCTTATAAGACGGTATATGATGGTTTGTCTCAATCCGGAGTCGATGAGAGATCCAACCTAGAGATGACCCAAAGGGATCCTGAGTGAGTGCATCTAATGCCTGCGTGTAGAAGGGGGGTGGACGACGATGCCATCCCACAGCTCCAAAAAGTCCTCTAGGTAGAAGGGCATCTTCAAGCCACGACTGACTGTGGGTGTGCGATGTTTAGAGGAAAGTATATTTTGCTAATTACACTTGTTTGTTTGTACTCCTATAGGGTGGGATTATTTTCGATGATGCCATTGTTAGATGATGTGCATTGTCTTCCTAGTTAGCATCATCTTATCTTGTATGGAGATTTGTATCTAGCATATGTGGTGTTTGTGGGGGTATTTGAGGTCTTTCTTAGCATTGCTCACACATTTGAATTGACCCATAGCATATTCTTGGAGAGGGATACCCATTAACTAAGGGTTTCCTTAAGTATTATTAGTTAATTATTGCTCTTGGATGTGGTGATTTAATTATAGTTATATTCACTATGGTTCATGCTTATTATCATGAAGTATTTCTCCTTGGCACATATTGTTGTGGTGATCTAACATATATCTCCTTATGGTGGGAATGCCCTTGAGAATATTTTCTATCTTATGATAAGGTGGCATACTTTGGTTTTCTAGTTGTTTGAGGGAGTAGAGCACTCCCCTTGTTTTGCCTTCTTTGCACGTCTTTGGAGGCATGGAGATCCTTCGACACAATTTTTTAGGTTGCTCCACATGTGAATCCATGGTTTTGGTCACTAGGTTATGAGGTTGCACATGATTTTGTATTATATTATTCTGATTTTGCATTCATTATCTCCTAGTGTGAGTTGTTTCTATTATTTCTTGGAGGATATGTGTTGGTGCATGTGCTTCTAACCACTTTGGCACACTTCCCTAGGGCACACCTATATTATTTGGAGGTGGTTGCATGTTGAATTGTCCACTCTCTTAGTGGAGTGCTCCCTTATGTGAACCTATTGCACATAATTCCATGGATTTCTATTCAAGGCATGCTTGTTGAGCCTTGGAGAAAGTTCCTTAACCACTTATTCTATCTTTGGTATTGGTGTATTTGCATGTAACTTGACTCATTCTTCTAGGGCACACCCCTCATGGAATTGGTTTGGCACATCTATCAAGGAGATCTAACTACTTTGGCACAACATTTGAGGTCGTTCCATTACTTTGGGTTTGTTATAACAACTTTGTGGATCTTACACACATTCCCATGTTATCTTCTTGTGGGATGAATAGCTATCCTCTTGGAGAAAGAGCCCTAACATCTTCTTCTATTTTGGGCATGCATTTGGAATCTCTAGGTGGCTAACTACCTCATCTAGGAGAACACTCCCATCATGTCACACTTATTTATAAAGGCATGAACACCTTTGGGCACATCTTCCTAGGGAACACCTCCTAAAGGATTATTTTATCATTATCTTGCATGGTCAATTTGGTCCAGACTCCAAAGACTCCTTGTACATTTATCTAGGGCACACCTCTTGGAATATTTTATATTATTTGGTGGTTGAGAGCCCTTCTTTAGGAGCACCTTCATCCCTTTGACTAAGTAAGATTTAATATTTTATTTTGAGAAGGTTGTTGAAGGGTTGCATTGAAGAACTCACCAAGGACAAGTGGCACCTTGCATGGGCTTGCATGAGTATATTGCTTGAGACAGGTGGTGCTCTTACTTATGTAGCCTCATTATTCTAGAGCATTTTGGTCTTGAGTGGCCCTCTTTTGTAATGTTTTAATCGTTTTGGTATTTGTCTAGTATTTTCCTAGGAGAATAAAGTGTATATAGATTCCTCTAATAATATTTTATTGTAAGAGGAGATTGGGCTCAACTCTATATAAGGATTTGCCCTCTTCATTTTGAGAATGGTTGGATTTGGGGAGTTTCCTCCTCGAAGTTTAGTTGAATATCTCTTATAAAGGAAATGGAAAGTTAAGGGCGCCTCTTGTTGATGTCTTGGATTTAATTTGTTGAAGATTAAGGCTGGAAATTACTTGCATCAAGTTTGTCATGAAGGGCTAAAATACGGTAACTTTGTTCCTTATTTGGAAGATATTTATTGTGTATTATTACCTTTCATATGTCTTTGGGTTTATTCATGGAAATGGCTATGCATATCTTCATTTCTTTATTAGAATTGGCTGCCATATTCATTATCCCTTTGTGAGCTCACCTTTCATGTATGTTTGGAAGTCTTCAATCATTATAGTTCCTAAGAAGTAATTTTCTGCCATTTATGGACAGCAAGATGGGAGTGCTGTAGCTTGCTTATTCCAACTTCATTTTCTCCTAATCACATAAGAAAACAACCCAATAAGATCTCTCTCTCTACTACATTTGCCCTAGTTCGGATTGGCACTAGCCTTGGTCTACCCATCACCTTTTAAAAATTTATTTAAAAAAAAACTTTTTTGCCAAAGATTAACTCTTCATTTCACCTTAAGCTTACATTTCATATCTTTGGGAATCCTATTTTAGGGATACCCCCCTTGTGCTGGAGGAGAGCCGACCTAAAGTGAGAAGAAGGCTGCTGTGGTGACAATGGATAGCCCTCTTGAGTTCCTCTAAGGTTGCACTTGTGTTTTAGGGCTTTACCACAAGAAGTGCAGGTTTGGGAGGCAACCAAGCCGATGTGCTTATAATATAAATGTTTTTGTATGAAACATGGCTGATTGCATTGTCCTTGGGCATTGTGTGGATGTTAAGCATGTTTTCATGTTTTATATGGGAGTTACACATGCATGCATGTAAAATTCGTGTTAGGAGTGCAACAAAAGCCTTGGTGTCCCATCATAATTTTCTTACCATCATAGTAAAGGAGGGATTGAAGGCACCAAGGATAGTCACTGTGTGCCTACAACATTATAAGAAAGTATGAGGAATCACTAGTCAATGCCTACAAGGTTCTTATGATTATAAGTGGCACTGACTACAATAATGGTGTTTCTTATTGGATGTTTAAGATGACAATAATTCCTTCCTTAATGGCATGGGTTTAAAGTATTCTAATGTGTAATGTAATGGTTATATATCCCTAGGGGGTATTTGATTCTTGATCGTGCTTTTGTATTGTTGTTGTTGAATTTATGGCCATTTTTTTGAGCCTTGTCTAAAGGATCTTTTGAGTTGTGAGGCTTTTGAAATTGAACTTTTTCGCTGTAGTAGGCACTTAGCCCTAAGAACATGGGACCATGTGACATACACTTTGTAAGTTAGATACTTGACTTGAGGATGCTTTAGTTGGTGAGCATACTTCATGGATGTTGGTTGTGGATGCATCAACATATGTTGAGGAGAAGCAATGAGTTGTGGACCCACTCCTTGGCACACATGTTGAGGCGTTTTGGGCACAAGAGGACATGTGGCATGTAGCTAGAGGAGGAGCACCTTGGATGAGGAAAGTTCGGGAACAAACCACCATGTGAAAGGGAGCATTGGGCTAACAACTTGTTGGGTAGCGTATCGTCTTGGAGAGGCATTGGGTCCAAAGGGACATTATCATGCTTGGAGGCACACTACCTTGGGGTTGGGTAAAACCCTAGTGTGACACTTGTCATCCTTGTATTGTAAAGTGCTCCATGTGGGGTTGCCTTGTTGACTTCGGTCTAGAGGTACTTGTTTGGACCTAGTCCATTTTTTATGTTGTTCTCCCTCACATATTCTATAAAAGGGGAGGGGAGAGCCTTTATCATTACTCACTACTAATGTACTCACTGCAAGACCCTAGAAGAGATATGAAGATGGATGTTAGTGCTTGAAGATGTTCTTGGAGTCCTAGCTTGTGTGATGCAAGAGGATGCTAGGACTTGTGCTTATCCTAGAGAAGAACATGAGCGCTAGAGGAGTTGATGACATGAACACAAGCTTTGCTTGTTGGCTTGAGTTACTGACACTTCATATTTCTTTTAGAGGTTGTGGTTTTTGTTACCCCCCCACCCTAGGGGTAACTAAGGAGATGATGTCTCGAGGCCCGTAGGTAGCAGACATGGAGTACCGAGAGCCAGATGACCAACTGAGCCCACATTGATTAGGCAGAGCCCCTCCTTTCCACCACACATCACCACTCATCGTCAGCAACATAACAACGTTTGCTACACCAGCGTGGCCCAGAAAAGACAACAGGTCTTGCTTCATGAGGTAACAAGTCCAGTCTCATGGTAAGTGTCACTTTAATATTTGAAGCATTTGAGCATGTTGCAAAGGGTCCTTTCTTAATTATGGAACGTTTGCTTGGAAATTATACCTTTTGCCTTATTTCACCTTGGTGGTTGACTTGGTTTCCTAGTAAGTGGGTCATCCTCGGGAAAAGGGCTGCTATTGGGGGGTCTCCTTGAAGGGTCATCATACCATTCCCGCTCATACTTACCACTTTCCATACCTCTTCCCCTCCGTTTCCTCATCTTTTGGGTTTTGGGGTTCATTGACCCCAAGAAGGGATTGTACCTCATTTCATGGGAAGAAGGGGCTAAAGGCCCAAAGGTGTTGTAGCTACCACTATAAAAGTCAAAAGCCATAATCTATCCTTCTAGATGCTCGCCCTAAGGTCCTTAGAGCAATGAAACGCTTCTCCATAAAAATGAAGGACCTTTAAAAAGAAAATGAATAAAAATGTCCCACTTGATGGGGGAATGCATTGTGGTGTCCTTTAATTTCCACTGCGTATGACACTCGATGTGTTCTAACTTCAAGTGGCTTTGCAATGCTTTTTTTCTTTCCTTGCACATAACACTCAATGTTCGGACCATAAAAAATGAAAGGCAAGTAAAGGGCTTGGAAAAATGTTGCATTGCAAACAAAGGAATGCAATGCACCCTCCACAAAGGCACCCATAAATGTGACAATATGAGCCCTTGATATGTCAAGAACCCCATGCCCAAAAAGTACTACCCCAATCCACCACATATTCACTACATAGCCTAGAGAGGGTATTCTTGGGAAACATTCCTTGACTCGGGGATTGGCCTACCCAATAGGGCACCATGACAACCCTCCCATACCTAAATTTGGCAAAATTTATAAGGTCTTTGAGCATTTGTTTAGTTTGAAAAGGAGGGATTTAATGCACATGTTTGGGTGGTTCTCTTATTAAATGCGGCTTACTTGGCATGATACATGTGACTTATGGACCCTTGGAGGGCGTATTTGCTTGTCTTTGTAGGACCTTGCCTGATGAAAGCTATTCATGGAGGGACTAGGCCACTTGGACCTTCATGGGGGCTTGAAATCCCATTGGATGGATGTTGCACCCCACTCATTGGAGGCCTAAGATGATGAATGTTGCACCTTGAAAGACGTCCCTAGCACATGATGAAGGCTTGGAACTATGAAGAGAGTATGTTGTCACCTCCCTATGCCCTAACATCCCTCTTGGAGAGCTCGACGTCACAGATTTGGGAGGACATTTGGCCATTTTAGTGCACTTGGTGATGTTGTGGGCTTGAAGCTCCACCTTCTTGCTTGATATAGGGAGGACGTGGCACATTTCTAGCATGACGTCCTAGCCTTGGGAGGCTTATGTTCACACGTGCCACTTTGGAGAGAAGTTTTAGGGGCTTATGTCCCATCATTTTGTTATTTTTGGTCATTTGGTAGCCTATGTGGGCAAAAGAACAAATTGATTTGGTAATTAAGCTTTGTAACTTAGGTTTAGGCCTAAAATTATAGATTTAATTGTAAAGTGGACAAACATGACTTGGGTTTTCCTCGTATAAATACGAGGCAAGTCATTTTCATTTTTTCATAACTCATCACTTGATATTATCACTCATGGACTGAAATTTCGGCCCTCTTGGTCAATTCACTATCTCTCTTTTCTTGTCATAATGGATGCAACACTTGTTATTTGGAGCATTAAAGGCCAACGACTTCTCTTGGTGGTGTTTCTTTGGCAATTTGTGGATGATATCTTGGTAGTAAGGGTGTACTGCATGCTCTCTCGTGGATTTGGTAAGTAATTTCTGCGATTAACTGTTGTCTTGCTTGTTTAAATTCAAGAAAAATATCTTAAACTCTAGGAGGAGTAAAAGGGCTTACACTTTCCACCAAGGTTTATTTCTTCTTTGCTATTGAAGTGCTATAAGGCTTGCAACAAGAAGTAAGAGGATTTACACCCTTGTTGTAAGGCTTAGCTAGGGTTTATTTCTCTAGGAAGTAAGAGGGTTTACACCCCTAGAGAGACTTCAAACTCTAGTTCATCTTGGTTTCCAAGCTAGACGAATTGGAAGGATTGTTGTTGGGTTTTATAAGGGTTTAACTCTCAACAAAAATCTCTTCTTCCTCTTTGCCTAGTTTCCCTTCCAAGGGAGAGACTCCATTGACCCAATAATAAGGCACTAATCTTTGCATTGGATATTGTTAATTGTTGCATTGGTAAATGTGAAATTTGAGGTTTTGGAATTGTTCGAGTTGGATTTGAAATCTATATGCTTTAGACTCTCTTCTGCTTCAAGGACATCTTGATTGACCAAGTGATTAGTCTGCTGTAATAAACATTAAGCTACAGCCATTAGGGCTGCAGTAAACTCTCTTTCTCAACAAGTTTCCTTCACTTTTGACTGTTGAAATTTACATTTAAACAGTGAAATTTGATCTACTTTTCAAGGGCTATTGATTGGGGGGATTGCTTGCCGATTTTGTTGGTTAAACGTTGCTGCTGTAGCAATAATAAGCTACAGCCATAAGGCTGTCATAATATCTTACTGATAATTCATTTTTACAGCCTTCTTTTGTCATCTAATTCATTGTTTCAAGCATTGGATATTATCTCTAAGTTGCATACTAATTTGTCCAATATTATATGCTGATTAGAGGATGCAATTTGCAGCTTTTATAACTTTGTCATTGCTGATATATGATTGTTTATAGCTGCAATTTTGGGACAACAAGGTTTCTTGCTGATTTCCCTCTTGCTCGGGGCTTATATCATCATATATTGTCTTATGTCATCATATATTGTCTTGATTTGGCTTGTCTAACATTGTTTTGCAGGTACACAACGTTGGCAAC
>SNQJ01S0050795.1:0-46444 GCA_010110895.2 Picea sitchensis | reverse complement strand
TTTTGCCCAATTTTAGTTGACAAGACATTCCTTGCCTCTAAGGGAGGCTATCACAAGACTGTGAATTCGTGTATTCGTTAAAATTTGAGAAACTATTCAACGAGCAATTTTATTATATGGGATGCGAAGATAAACAATATATGAAATGGAAGAATCTCGTGGAAGGACAAAAAAATGTGTAGGAAAAATTTGCTATTTTTAATAAAATTATTTAGATGGTCATTACATAGATGGAACCGATGTGAACATAAAGTACATGACAATTTGAAGAATGGCTTTGTTTTTTCTTCCTTTTAAGGTACATGACATTATTGAGACTACCTTGATGTCCAAGAATAAATCAAGAGGTATCAGAGTTCTCATTAGGATTAGTTAACAAGTTCCAATTAATTGACTTACAAGAGAGGACGAAGGTTTATAAAAAAATATGGAAATCTAACAACACTAGAGAGATGTGAATATTTTTAGAAGGATTGGCATGCGAATAATCTAACATATCTAAATATATATTCAATAGATATTGATATTTTAGGATATATATTAAATAGATATTGATATTTATAACTAAAGTGAATATACTTAAGTTTGTTAATTAGTTTAACTTTGAACTGAATTTAAAGAAATCGATATTCATATTCTAGAATATATATTAAATAGATATTCATATTTATAACATTTATAACTAGAGTGAATATACTTAAGTTTGTTAATTAGTTAAATTTTGAGTTAGAATTTGTTTCCAAATTTTTTTAGGATTGAATTTAACGAGTGTAGAAATTTATATTGTTTTATGTTTATATAATATTAATTTTTTATTTTAATTAGTGTCTTTTAATTATTCATTTGGTCATTTTTTAAAGATTTGTTAGTGTAAACAAATGGGACAGTAAACATTGTTTCTACACACCAAAAATTGTGTTTTATGTCATATTAATAAAAAACAATAATACTAATTTATACATCAAACTTTGCTTTAAGATAGACACACTATCTTAGTACACTAAAAACCTATTGAGAGAATATCTCAACCTCACACCAAAAGAGGATCTAAAGAGTTGGAGAAAATCTTTCATATCCAACTAGATCTAACAACCTCCTAAAAATTAGAAGTAAGGAAGCTATTTACGTAGAGACACACTCTACTTCGAAACATGACCAATAAAATGAAAATCACATTCTTCTCTTGTGATTAAGTGTCACACATTAATCCATACTATAAGTAGGAGTTAATAATTCCAACACTCCCCTTAATGAGTACTTGTCTCAATATTTGTTAGGTCATATCTTCATCAACATATTTCAATAGACTCTTGATCATCAAAGTTTATATTTGGTCCAATGTGGCACTTGAAACTCATACCTAGACCATGTAAACATCATCAAATTATCATCATCCATATAAAGGAACCCCAATCCACCAGAATACATGGGAGCTTATCCACCTCAACTGCTAATCTAGTAGCATGTCCTTCAACCGCATGGTTCATTCAATTTCTTAATGAAGTCACATGAATATATATAAAAATTTAGGTTACTAGGCACCTCCTAGAGTTTACACCAACATGATCTAGTCATAGAGAATCCATCTGACAGACGAACTACTCCTCTAAGTGTTAATAACTCCATAATATAAGTTCTACACTATATTGAACAAGTTATTTAAATTATCAAGGACACATGGAAAAGGGGTATTTATTCCTATGTAGGGCTTGTAGTGATATTCCATTTACATGTCACACACATAGATATAGGTATGTACCATTTCTATACTCTGTCTCATGGAGACACTAGGTACACTATTTTATAACATGACATAGGTACAATTACAATACTCCTCTCAGGTACAAACTCTAGGAAAGATATAATCTCAAATTTACCAATGACCAATAATAATATTATACATAACATGTTACACTTGTTGCAAATACAAGGTGTGATTCATATTTCTATAATATGCTCACTTCTTTTATTGAAAAAAACACATAAAATTTACCTCATTTTCCTATCACCATCCCATCTATGATGTAGCCACCAGAATTATCACGAACATCACTTGGACTTAACTCCACAATAACTATTTGTTACATATAGAATAATATCAACGTCTTCCCTACTACAATCTTATCATTCCACATCAGAATTAATTTTACCATCAACACTTGCTTCAATAGTGAGAATAATGAAACTTCTATATATCTTTAATTTCCACAATATCCAACCAATGGTTGTTCACCCAAGCAACTTACTTCCATATATGAATTAAGTTGTCCATGCTCATCCATTCACTTATAGAACTGTCATCTCAAACAACATAACAAGAGAGAACCAATTGTACGTTTCAATTGAACTCTTATACCACATAGTTTCATTGGGAACCCCTTGTATTCTAGTGTCTAACATCAACCTAACTGTAATAATTGAACCATTGGTCATCCTATGGACATTTCCATCTACTAAGACACCTAGGTACCTAACCATGGTGCTTGTCAATTCTCTAGGGAAAATTTATCAATACCAGATGTATCTATGTCAATCTTACACTCTATACACCTACCAATCTCAAGACTTGTGGTGCAAAATTCATCAAATAGTCTTTCATTAAGAAACAAAAAGAGGAGACAAGGAATCTTGCTATATTTTTAATTTAGTTACAACACACCTTATCAATCAGAGTGAGAAATGATTTTTTCATGAAGAGATAATGATATATATGATAAAATGCTTCTACCTATATGTTTTTCTAGATTCATACACATGCTTGGTATTTTCATATGCATCTTCAAGATCTTGCTCAATGTTCATATTGAATTATCCATATTTTACATGTCCTTTGTTAAAGTAGCGAGTTCTAACAAAACAACATATTTATCGTACAAATGTTGCAAAGATCAATATGTGTTCTCATTTCGATAATTCTAAGACACAAAACAAAGATCTTACCTGACATCATGCATGCCTTCCTCATAATGATCAAGATAATTGTCTTTCAGTGGCAACCATGAATTTCAAAAGAACTTCCTCTCCTCCTCAATCTGGATGAAAATGGCATGGAAACCAATAACAAAGAAATTTGATCTTATCAAATCAGTTTTATCATCAACACAAATCCATGCTTTGTTGGTTAATGCAACATAGTCAACTCATCCTGAGAAAATCTTAGCTGTCAAACCAAATGGATTTTTTCTTAATATTCACAATTGAGAACCAAAGTTGTTAGTGGCAATCTACCTCCCTCTCTAGAATTGAATGTGTGTAAGAAATTACCTTCTTCATTACTGCTAAAAAACCTTGTAAATTTAAATATCTATCATCCATAGGAAAATTGTAGTTTCAATATCAATCATAATAGATTGGAAGTTTAGATCTCTCCATTCGGTGTTAGAATTACACTGACACATAGTTGCACATGTCACACACAACATCAATAGGACTATACTCTAATCCAAACGAATGGAAATTTCAACGATATTTCTAACACCATGTCAATGATATTATTATAGTAATAAGCATCATCGCCCAGATTACCATGTCTCTATACTTGTCATGGATTTCATCTCATGCACCATGCATCTTCAGTTGCTAATAGATCTACAAATTTCTTCTTATAGAAACCATTTAATTAGGATGTGGTATTTATCATGATCAAGTCATAGCCTAGGTAGAGGCACATGGAAAGACCAAAAAACCCATTAAGTAGACTCATGTAACCTCTTCCTTATACAATTCACCAGGTTACTACGACTATACACAAATCCAACATGAAATATACAACAAACATGAAATATCCAACAACTATTGAGACACTCAAATATTTTTCACAGGCTTTGCAAGTAGTGGATTCACCATCTACAACCAATTCTCTCTCTCCCCCAAGATGGATCTCATCAAAGAATGGACAAGATCACCACATCTCATCAAAGAATGTGTTAGGGACCTAACCTCCCTAACCCCTCACGTATGTAGAATAATATATTTCCATGTAATAAAGGGAAATATTAATAAGGCATAGCAATAAGGCAGAATAAGTCAAATGTAAGAAGACCTAATAGAAGCTTCCACTTCTAGAAGGATCTTCCTCTAGATTGTTCTTTCGGATAGACAAATTTAGTATGAATAAAAAAAAATTATTGGATATTATTGTAATAGAGGTCTGATTTGCTGAAGTTTTCCCCCTCGAAGAGGAATGTGAACGTTGTTATAATCAAGGTGCTCTTTCTGGTGTTATTTTGGTATTATTTTGGTATTGTTATGGTTATATAATTGTTTTTCTTCTATTTCTAGCTAAACTATTTATATTCTGCATAATATTTTATATCTGGAATACTGCAAGTGGTATCAGAGAACTTTCCTTGGCAGAAAATTATGGGTTATTTTTTTTTAGGGTAGAGACGTATTCCAATGTCTTAAAGCTACAAAGATCTATCGTTATGTGCATAAACCCGCAGTCGGGGAGTCATACACATAGGAAATACACGTGGTACTTAAGAGAACATATGTTGGCCACCCTTGTAACCCCTACTAGTACCCCTTCGAGTGGTAGAACATCAGACAACACCTGTATACGGATCGACCTAGATATCCTGAATCCCTCCATAGATAAATCAATCGGTCTCCTAACTTCTATAGTGCCACTGAGAACAATACTCGGGAATATACTCTCTAGTACCTAGGTAGTCTGGTAGTATGGCTAAGGGCATGGTCTAGCCTCCTTAGTTGGTGCCCTGAGATATTGGGTCGAGTACTACTATTGGACCCCACATGTATATCAGAGAGATATAACACAAGAAAAACCCTTTTCTGTAGACACCCTGCATACGCTAACCCTTGGGAAAGAAAAAAAAAATAGAACATACAAGATCTTTTGTCGTGCAACTGTGTCTACTGCATTCGGGTTGCGAAATTACTACACATTTCTTCCTGTTAAGAATTTGGGCATTCCACAACTATACTATTCTTCTTATTAGAGTATAACTCAGCAGAAGTTAAAAAAAAAAGTTTAGATCATGTTGGAACCATTATTTGAGCCCTATCTCGTTGGATTCCTCTCGTCTCCCTTATTGCAGTCATGTCTATCATTCTTCAACAATTGTTTTTCCCGTGGACCTGACCCCCTTCTAACACCCTTATTTGGGCCTTACCCCATTGTATTCTCCTCGTCACCCTGATCATCATGATACACTTCACCCATAACCCATTTTCTGTGTAGTCCCATCTATCCCTTTTCTTTTTCCCTCTTCATCATGGCCCACACCTGTAACCAAGACTTGGAAGCTCGCTTCAATTCCATGTCCTCTAATTTCACAGAGACCCGACAGGAAGTGAGGCAGCTCAGTGCCAATTTTTCCACCATCAATAAAAACATGAATTCCTCCATATACAAAAAAATGGAAACCATCAAACAAGACCTCGCTAGCCAGCTTGCATCCTTCACAAACACAATATGAGCCAAGCTGAATATCCTTGCAAATCTTCCTTCCTCTGACCCACCTTTTCACTCTAAAGGTGAAACTTCCTATAATTCCAATAATTTTCATCCCCATCACTTTTAGTGTGACCTATTCCTTCCGTGTGTGGACGTGAACAAATTTGATGACTTAGATCCCACTGGTTGGGTAACTCAAATGGAATATTATTTCTCTTTGTATGGAATTACATATGAGTTGTCCAAACTCGGATATGGTGTTCTCCATCTAGATAAATAACATTGGCAATGGTGGAAGTGGATAAAATATGCTCTCCAAGGGTATGTGGCTTGGACACAATTTGTGGCAGAGATTTATGAACACATTGACACTGACACCAACCATTTATGTTGTTTGACAAAGTTGAAACAATCTGGCATAGTGGAAGACTTTATAACCACTTTTGAGTGATTGGATTTTTGTACAGAGGGCATGTCTGATGATTGTTTCCGAGAATGTTTTATCAATGGCCTCAAGGATGATATTTGTGTCCATGTCTTCATGGCTCTGCCTCAGAGTTGGGTGGACACTACTGTTGATGGGTCCTAATCCCCTTAACTCAATAGTAGGAACCAAACCCACCACCGAGGCCCAATTAGACTCGACAGTGTTTGTGATTGGAATGGTTCTCCAGATCTCGTGATCCAGCCAATTTAATCGATGGGATTTATGTTTTCTTGTGGAGGCGTCTCCTTCAGTCGGGATTTTATCTTTTGGTATTTTCTCTTTAGTTAGGATAAATGTGAGAAAAATTCGGTATAAACCAACTTGGCCACACAACGATAAGGAAGTCTAAATACTGGGAAAGGTCGGGCTCGGGATAACCCTCACTCCAGCATGCAAACAACGATCTCTTACCACAAGCCTAGTAATAATACTTTAACCGTGTGAGCACTTGATCGCTAGCTGATATTTTAACCTAAACTATCCAAGAAAACAATATGAGAGAAAATTTAACTACTGCAGAAGAGGCTGAGCTTGGGATAACCCGCTACTCAAACATGCAAACGATAATCCTATACCATAGGCCTAGTAATAATACGTTAACCATGTGAGAATCCAATTATTGTTTGAGGATACTAATTAGAAGAAAACAGTTATATGATAAGATCAATAGCAAGAAAAATAATTCATCTACCATAATCCTTCATCATACATCCACACAATGATTCATCGTTTCCATCATTAGAGAAAAAAACAGCAAAACAATTGCACCAGATAACTTGAAAATATATTCTCTAGATCTTACTTGCATTTGCTAATGAACTGAATAGGAAATAGTTCTTCTCCACGCTCAATTACACATTCATATGATGAAAACAACTTCGTCTCTGGTCCAAAAGGACTTATTCACTCATAGAATCTCCAAAATAATTCTTAACAACTAGAAACAAAGGAGTTCTTGCAACAAACCATCAACCTTTTGGAACATTGGTCAATGTTCCTATTTATAATATAAAGTCTTAACAGTAATTAAAGGTAAAATACAATTTGAGCTAATCAAAAATCACCACATGGTGTCATTATCTGACAGTGTTTCAACAATCCACCCAAGTTGTTTCTTGAAAAGTGTGGATTCTTTCATAATCAAACCATCTGAAAAAGAGTTCTTCACAAGAATGGGCCCACGGGAATCTGTGATGTTCCATTGGTGCCACATATATCCCTCTGATGTTTGTTGCATGCGCTCGGTATTTTATCAAGGTGGCATTCAACTGTTGCAACATGGTTTTAGCTCTGATTGGGTGTTCTATGAATTGTCACACATGTCCCAGCCTCACATTGGTTACCTTCTCACACTCTTCGGCCCATAGGGAGTCTTTTTCGGCATACATCTTGAGAACGTTTCTTATGTCGATAAACTCACTGGGGTTTCCGAACTCGGGGAGCTTGATATATTTCATTACTTTATTAATTTTATCCCAATGCATATGTGGCTAGGGAATCAACAAGGGTATTCTTTGCCTTGGGGATTGCAGTACTGTTGAAAACTCCAAAGCGTTCTATTAACCTGTGCACCTCCTACTGATAATTCTTAAGGTGGGGCAAATTGCAATGTATTGTGTTTCTTACTTGTCTAATTATGATTTTTGAGTCTCCGAAAACCTTTAATTCTTTGACATTAAGATCTATGGATTTCTTTAACCCTTGCACCAGGGATTTATACTCAACAGTGTTGTTGGTGCACTCGAATTATAGCCTACAAGACAAGAAATGTTGCCTACCCCTTGGGTCGATTAGAATACACCCCGATCTTGATCCTTCTTGTGACTTGGATCCATCAAAATAGAGGGTCAAAATAAATGAATGACAATCATTCCTTCCTTCACCATTGTTGATGCTATGTTTTCCACCCCTTCCTTCCACCCAACCGGGAACGGGGCTTTGACAAAAGAGAGAATCTTCTGTCG
Source organism: Picea sitchensis (assembly GCA_010110895.2). NCBI lineage: Eukaryota > Viridiplantae > Streptophyta > Pinopsida > Pinales > Pinaceae > Picea > Picea sitchensis. The sequence continues at coordinate 38,571 of SNQJ01S0050795.1, read as the reverse complement.
GCATCGACGATTTATCATAGAAAGGAAGCTTGGAGTTTTGGGTAAGTGGAAAATTGAATATGAGGGGAGGGAAGTTCCCGAAGTATGAGTCACAAGAATAATTACCTAATATGGAAAAATCCGTGGAGGCTAGTTCATTAGGGGTTTCCAGATCGGTGATCGTATGCTTCAGATACCTCTCCCTATCAATTTGGATCATGTTCTTGTATCCTTTCAGTGGTATCCAAAGGTGTGCCTAGTCAGTACTAAAGTATCCATTCATCTTTTCGGACCAATATCAGCTCAATAATATCCCATATACCTCAGGGATATCTAATACAATGATATCAATCACCTGCACGAAACTAAGGTGTGTTACTATCCTGATTATCACATATTTGAATTCCCCCATAGCCTTGACCTGGGTTATGTCTAGTTGTATAACATGCTTATCACTTTTGAGAGGCACAACACCTAGTTTATTACAAACATCCAAGGGCATGACATTAGAAGCTACTCCAGAATCTACCAGACAATTATGAAGATTCCCATTGAAGATTTCAAACGTTAAAAGGAAAGGAGGCACAAAAGGTCTCTCCTTCCTTCCTTCTGAGTAGGTGTTTATCGTTGGTTTGCTTGCCAAATATGTGGGGGGTAGATTCTTCTCTCGACTGTCACCAGTGGCCGGGTTTTCTACCAAACTTAGAGCCTGCAACAAAATATCTTTTTGCTGAGGGATTCTACATACATCCATAACTGATATATTAGCGTTCAACTTATTCAAATCTTCAACTATGTTATAATATAGCTTAGGAGATTCCCACGTATGGATGCTTAGAGGCTGTTTACTAGGAGTGAGAGGCATTCTCGGGCGATTAGGAGTTAATTTAATTTGTGAGACACGGGTGGTATCAGTATATTTTGGGTCGGGTTGACCCTTACTATGTGTTTGTACCACCGATATCTCTATGGGTGGTTCCTGAGGTTTAAACAGATCGTCTGAAGACATGATCACGTCAGGATCCCATATTAGCATGGCCATGTCTTGTGGTGGGTCAACCTCTTCCTAATCGGCAATGTTAAAGGTCAAACTATTGAGTGGTTCGATCAGAGAGACTTCTCCCAGAAAATGATTGGCCATTAAATTCATGGCCTTGACCCACTGAGGAAATCCTCTTTTTGAGTGGTTCTCTTGGTGGTAAGTACAGAAAGAATCATATGCCACATTCCCTAAGTCAAGGTTTAGGTTGGCTGGGGGAGGTTCAATTGTTTTGAAAGGCTGGTTTCTTTTAAAGAAAGGCTTATAAGGTCTCTTGCCTTGGTTTCCCTCACCCGCAATTCTTTTCATAACTATAATCTCATTTGATAGTTTCTTGACCATGCGTTGCAGGTCTTCTATATCCCCGTTACCCTTATCAGGAGTTGGTTCAGTCGGCTTCTTGGGCGGTCTAGTCAAGAGGATTCCTCTCCTGGGAGGGGGTTGGCTTTCTTTTCTTGCTAGAGATGACTGGCCTTCTTTACACCCTTTCATCTAGAACTCTATCATCTTGGCCTCTTCAAAATTCCCCATGAGGGTTTGCGTAGCGACTCTTTTAATGAACATGGAAATAGAGGCCGGAAGAGCGTTAGCATAGACCTCAATTTTCAACTCTTGAGCCAGTTTTTCCATGGGATGAAACTTGTTTAGGATAGTCATGAATCTTTGATTGAAATCTTTGACCCTTTCCTTTGGGGTCATGGTGGCTACGAAAAATTTGGCCATAAGGGCTCCTATGGTAGTTTCTTTAGCAAATTTGTCTAGGAAGTCCTTTTGGAACTTAGTCCAACTAGTTATGGATCCTACTGGCAAGTTAAAATACCAAGTGGAAGCCAAGTTCTCAAACGTGTAGGGGAAAAGTCTGCATACTACGTCTTCATGTTGAACATTCATAAGCCTGATCGCGAGTATGAACTTCTTGATATGATCTTCGATAAATCCTAAGGTCTCAGGATCATACTTGGGGATCAACTTTTTTAGGTGCCTAGGGAGATTTTGTATTCGTCCAGGGATGGCCACAGCATCCTCGACCAACCAAGTTTGGTCACCTTGAAGTGGAACCTCTCTCTCCTCCTCATGATCATTGCTCTCTTCCATATCTTCAGAGTCAGAGTTAGGCTCTTCCTCCTCTGAAAGATCATTAGGTTCATAGATTTCATCAGCTGGAATCTCAGGTATGAGGTCAAGAGGTTCTTGGATTTTGGTGATTGCTAAGTCTATTAAGTCTTCGACAAAGTGTACGAAAAATTCATCGGGAGTGCTGACCACTAGTCTACCTTGTTGTTTTCTTCAAGGGAGGATGGGGGTGAATGGAAATGCTCCGATTTTCCAGGATAAGCTCTGGTAATCCTTCTAAATTGATTCCCTTCCTTGTGAGGGAGGGCGTAAGGTATTTCAGGGTTAAGATATCCTTCCTTGGAGTGGGATGAGTTATCCACTTTAGGAGTACTTGGTAAAGGTGGGTTGTCTGTTGGATGACTAGCCATGCATGTGGGCTTTTATGAATCTATAGGTTGTTCGGAATATCATATAACTTACATATTCAGCCATTTCTTCTCAGGCCCTCCTTCTAGCGCCAATTCTATTGATGGGTATTAAACCCCTTAACTCAACAGTAGGAACCAAACCCACCACTGAGGCTCAATTAGACTCTGCAACATTTGTAATTGGAATGGTTCTCCAAAACTCATGATCCATCTAACTTAATCGATGGGTTTTGTGTTTTCTTGTGGAGGCATATCCTTCAGTCGAGATTTTCTATTTTGGTATTTTCTCTTTAGTTACGATAAATGTGAGAAAAAGATGTTATACACCAACTTGGCCACACAATGATAAGAAATTCTAAAGACTGGAAAAGGCTGGGCTCGGGATAACCCTCACTCCAGCATGCATACAATGATCTATTACCACATGCCTAGTAATAATACTTTAACCGTGTGAGCACTCGATCACTAGTTGAGATTTTAACCTAAACTATCCAAGAAAACAGGATGAGAGAAAATTTAACTACTGTAGAAGAGGTTGAGCTTGGGATAATCCACTACTCAAACATGCAAGCAATAATCCTATACCACAGGCCTAGTAACATTACATTAACCATGTGAGCATCCAATTACTATTTGAGAATACTAATTAGAAGAAAACAATTATATGATAAGATCAATAGAAAGCAAAATAATTCATCTACCATAATCCTTCATCATACATCCACACAATGATTCATCATTTCCATCATTAGATAAAAGAACAACAAAAAAATTGCACCAGATAACTTGACAATATATTCGCTAGCTCTTACTTGTTACATTTACTCATAAACTAAATAGGAAATAGTTCTTCTCCAGGCTCAATTACACATGCATATGATGAAAACAACTTTGTCTCTGGTCCAGAAGGACTTCTTCACTCATAGCAGCTCCAAAATAATTCTTAACAACTAGAAAGAAAAGAGTTCTTGCAACAAACCATCGACCTTTTGGACCATCGGTCGATGTTCCTATTTATAATATAAAGTATTAACAGTAATTATTGGTAAAATACAATTTGAGCTAATCAAAAATTGCCACATGGCGTCATTATTTGACAGTCTTTCAACAATCCACCCGAGTTGTTTCTTGAAAAGGGTGGATTCTTTCATAATCAGACCATATGTTAAAGAGTTATTCAAAAGTATGGGCCCATGAGAATTTGTGTTGTTCCCTTGGGGTCGCATATATCCCTCTGATGTTCGCTGCATGCGCTCAATATTTTATCAAGGTGGAATTCAACTCTTGCAACATGGTTTTAGCTCTGATCAAGTGTTCTTTGAATTGTCACACATGTCTCGGCCTTTCATCGGTTACCTTCACGCACTCTTCTACCCATAGGGAGTCTTGTTTGGCATACATATTGAGCACATTTCTTATGTCGATAAACTCACTAGGGTTTCTGAACTCGGGGAACTTGATATCTTTCATTACTTTATTAATTTTATCCCAGTGCTTCTAGCACTTGGCATATTGTTCTTGGATCTCTTGATGTGGATCTCGAGATATCTTAGTCCAATATTCTACTGATCTCTTTATGCGGTTGAGGTTATTTTTTTTTAACAACCGAATGCCATGTTCTTCCTTTCCTCGACCCTGTTGGAATGCCTCAATGTATTCAAGCCTTTCTACTTCTTGTTGCACTATTTCATGCCATCGTTCCATCTCCTTGCATGCTGTGAGAGCCATGAGAGTGTCCTCCTGGAATTCAATTATATTTTCAGTTAACAGAGTTCTTTATTTATTGTACTTATTGTAAACTCCTGAAAACTCACTCTTCAAGTATGTTGCAGTCTGTGTGCTGCCTTTATAATACTCAACAATATGGTGCAGGTGTTCTGGTTCCTTCAGAGTATCTGCTATTTCTCTTTCATCCCTCCTGGCCCTATCCTAGGCAGCATCAGAGAGGGCTCTTCCCATGCCTATTAGTTTAGATGTTCAAGAATCTATTGTGTTGATCAAGCTTTCCTCTGTGGTGACCAAAATAGAATGGTCCACATTAATCTTTCTCTTCTTAGCAGTCCTTTACATGATGACCTTCCTCTTTTGATCATATGAGATTGCATAGATGTCTGCCACTTCGTCTACCGACTCTGGTATCTGTTGGTCGCCCCATGTAAGCATGTTTTCTAGGATTCTGGTGGTATATATTTCTTGAATATCAGACTCTTGAACCTCCTTGTTTTGTTCTAAAGGCCCGACCTCTTCTTGATGTTTATTGGGGACCTGAGTATCAAGTGGAATGGATGTGTTGGGAGTGAGACAATACTTTCCTGTATTCTAGCCATGGCATTGTTGACCTCCTTCTGTGGGGATCTTTCTATTGACACGTCTTATTCTGACTTGTCCTTGGGACTACCTGCTCGGGTCTCCGGTGCATCAGGCATTTCTATATCTAAGCTTCTTTCGGCTCCTTTTTCTTCTTCTACATGCACAGAGGTTTTCTGAGATTCATCCAGACTCTCATCATCACTGTATATATCTATGAACTTGGACAAAGGGTTAGGTGCACTAGTTTCAACTGACATCCAACCCATCTTTGATTGAGCCATCGCGCTTGTCGGTGAATCGACTGGTGGCAGTGCAGATTGAAGGTCATCTGACTCGTTGATGTTACCGGGGTCTGTGAGCTCAGAGTTGCCTACCCCTGTTGGGCTCTCTTACGGGTTACTAGTCAGAACGCTTGATAAGAGGGCTGGATCCATTATTTGCTAAGCATGTTGGAGCAATAGTTACCCTCTTTCCCTTGCACCTAGAGTTCTGAGAAAATTTTAGTTATGTATAGGGGCTTCCTGGGGAGCTTCCATTGTTTCGGTCGATTCAAATGTTACCCTTTCTTCCCTAGTCCTGAGAATTTCTTCTGCTCTTTGTTCTCTTTCATCCAAGGACGTCACTTGCTCTTCCCAACTCATGGCCTTGAACTTGGTTATCCTGGGGTCAACCATTCTTGCCACCACCTCATCCCAATCTTGAGAATTTTCAGTGAATATTTCATCCTCAAACTAGTCATGGGCATAAGTCCAATAGGACGATACTTGTGATTCATGGTTTGAGACCAGACCCTTGGGATCATTATTTTGAAAACGTCCTATCTAGAACCAAAATTCCAATTGACTTAATCCCTCTTGTTTGGCCTACGCGGTGTCTTTAACCCGGTAGAAGCCGATATGAAACCCATAGGGTATGAATGCCCGTTTCCTATCCTTCACCAACGTGGTGTTGTAACCCTGCAAGATAGTTTGGTAACATATTTCCCCTAGTACCAGTCAGTCGGGGACATATATAGGTAGCAAATGTGCTTCTCCTATGACGCCAAAAACCCTAATGTAGGTTTCACGCTCGTCCAAGTACCAGTGAATGACTTTCGATATAACCTTTTTGGCCGCATCAAACAACCTTGGGCACTCTTTATTGAGTAGTAAGAAATGAATAGGTGCAATAAATTGGTTGAAAATGAGAGAGTATGATCTTTTATACCTGTTCTCCCACAAGATGCTAAAATAGACATGGACCGAGAGCTCGGAAGTGTGTTATCTTAGGTTCATTCCTTTGAAGACATTTCTTGCACAGATGACATCCAATAGATAAGATGCCATGTAGAAGGTAGGAGTTTCTCCTTCCTTTGGCTGCTGAGCATGTAGAACGTAGGTGCTAAGTTGTTTGGAGATGATCGCACCCTAGTTGAATCTTGTTCCGAAGATTACAACAATATAAGCCAAAGGCATCCATGCCTCTAAAAACCTTGAGCAATATTTTTCTCCATGCAACTGACAAAGGAGAGCCATTAGATAGATATAAGGTTTTCTGAGGTTGGCCGTCGGGTACCAGCTGGAGTTTCGGTTAGTGAATTTTTTGTCTTCTCTCCACCAGGACACCATGATTTTACTGGTGTCATGCTTCTGATAAAAGTTCACAACAAAATCCTTGTTCAAACATTCATATGGCTCCATGATCTTGTAATACCTTTGGACTTCTACTGGGAGGAAAACCCTGGTGATTTGACCATTATCATCATTAATTACACACTTATGTGCATCGCTGTGATCAATAATCCATTTCAAAAGTTCGATGCAAGAGAATACTGGAGTCCTTCTCACCACCATGTGTAGGGAAGACTTGTGGATGTTGACAAAAACCTCATCATCCATCTTCCTCGCGTGAGGATCGCTATGCAGGGAATATTTGGGAAATTCTTCATTCTTGATTTCCTTGAACATATATTCCCATCACAGGAATGTTTTCTTGGTCCCAATGTTCGCCTTTGTGTCCCCAAAGGTCGGGGGATGAACAAAGGCTTCTTTGGTGATCGTCTTGATGATGGGCGCTGGCTTGGAAGTGAATTCCAATTTTCTTGCAACAGCTGGGGAGGAGCCTTCTCCTACTTCAGATTCTTGCAGCTTTTGGATTCTAGGATATTTCCTGGTGGTGGGTTTCTTTGGAAGCATCGTTCCTGCAACTGAAGATTCTCAATTAGGGCCAACACATAGAATAATATTAGATCTTAATTTATATGTGAAATGAAATCAAAACCAAACTTATACATACCTATATTCTTGCTAAACTTTGTTTCTTAATACTCACTATACCTTGGAAGCCTTCTACGGGTCATTCATCTCGCTCCTCTGGATGTTTCGGATCTCTTTGCACATAGAATGCTCTGGCTCATAATAATTCAGGATAATATAACGAGAGACAACTTACCAGTCACATCAAGCTATTAATACAAGTGATGGGATGAAATTAATTACTTACTACCAATTCCCTATAATCAATTTTACATAGGTTGAAAGTGGAGGCGTGGAGGGAGATGCATTGTATCTACGGGCTAAAATGGTCACTGGGCTCTATGCACGAACTAGAGACTGATGCACAATCTTGGAATTAATCAATCAATTAAATGCATAATATCTAGCATATCTTTAGAGCTAAAACATCCCATCTTGTCATTTTCTAAAAGGGGAAGTCGGGGATCAACGTCAAGCTACGGGATTCTTCATTGATAATCCTTACAAAATAAAAACCCACCGACACCGAATTTTTTTTATAGGATCGACCGTCGATGATTCCTCCCTTTCTCCGTAAACAAGTATTTCATTTCACATTTTGCCGATGTTGAATGAAGTCGATCATCGGCAAATTTCTTGTGCAATTCTTATCATGTAAGAACAACTCCCCATTTACTGATGCCGATGAAAACCGACGATCAGAGTCCTTAGTTTTCTAGGACGATTTTCTTTCACCTCTGGTTCTTCTGGGTGCTAAAATTTGGATGCGTCAGGTGAAACGACTTAGTGGTTGATTCTTTAGTCAAATGTTACTCCCTTTAAGTTGTGATGGTTTCGACATGTTCAGGGAAACTTTTAAAGAATCAAGGAGAAATTGTAGAAAACAAAGATAAGTAGAAACAACATTGTTCCGAAATAAACAATAAGTGGTATCCAAAAAGTAGAGTTTGGCAGAGACTTTTTTAGGGTGTGTTGAGAGCTCAACAAATGGCGATTCACTGGGAAAATACAAAATCTTTGTTCTTCCTTCAATAACCTTAACTCATGTCCTTTTTTTTATTTTTAATTAATTAATTAATTTATTTATTATTATTGGAAATATTGTTTTAGGGCCTGACCATTTACTGGGAGGGCGTCAGGTTCTCCCCTCAAGTTATGCAATTGATAAGTACCTGCCCCTATCTTTTTAGCGACCTAGAAAGGTCCAAGCCACAGGTTCTTAAACTTAGAATGCTTCCCTTTTGGTTCATTTTCTCTGTCCCATTTTAGTACCAAGTCTCCTACCTCAAAACTCTTTTCTTTGGCCTTATGCTTATCGAACCATCGTTTCACTATCTGTTGGTGAGCTAGGAATTTTGACTTAGCCTTCTCTCTCTCTTCTTCCAACATGAGTAGAGTATTGATTCTTTGTTGCATGGTCGATGAGGGTTCCTCGTTGGAATCTTGGGCCAATTGAAGAGATGGCAGATAGAGCCCATTTGGGAGGATATCTTCTTACACGTAAGACAAAAAGTATGAGGAGTTTCCTATGGATTCTTTGGCTGTGACCCTACGGCCCATAGGGCATCATGAAGTTGATCATGCCAATTTCTTTGGTTATTTGTAACCGTCTTCTTTAATATCCTTACCAGATTTTTGTTAGTCGACTTTGCCACACCGTTTCCCTGAGGGTAATAATTTGTAGAGTACTTGATTATGATTCCTTTGTCTAGAGAAAATTCTGTCAATAGTGTAGAGGAGATGTAAGTTGCATTATAAATTACTAGAATAGAGGGGAGACCAAACCTTGTGATTAGTTGTTTTTCTATGAATTGGATCACTACCCTCTCGTTTACATGAGTCAGAGGGATGGCCTTTGCCCACATTGTGAAATAGTCAGTGGCAGTAAGAATGTACTTGTGCAGTTTAGAAGAGTTGGGTGTAATTTATCCTATGATATATAACCCCCACTAATCAAAGGGCCTCGAAACAATCACAGGCTAAAGAGGAACTATTTCCCTTCTGTCCTTTCTAGCACTTATTTGACAAGTCTTACAGTTTCTAGTGTAAGTATGTGCATCTTTGAAGAAGGTGGGCCAGTAGTAGGCGGCCCTCAGAATCTTATGAGCAGTGGTATTTCCAGAAAAATGTCCTCTGGCAGGGCCATCATGAAGTTCCTTTAGCACCATATCAGCGTATTCACATTCGAGGAACCTCAACAACACCCCGTCATAGTTGATCTAGAAAAGCACCGAATTTATGAGACAATATTGTGTAGACTTTAACCTAAGGGATGTTCTCTCTCTTGGGTTGAGGATTTTGGGACAAGTACTGTGATGTAGTAGGTAAGACAAGTCCTTGTACCAGGAATCTCTTCTTGGGGGAATGTATGGTACTTATCCACACCATAGAGCTATTTCATTCTCCCATCCAGACTCTTCATTTACTTGATCCCGGGCTTCAGCTGTGAGCTTGTACATACCTCTTGTCCTTTTATCAGCTTGGCAAGTTTTATGTCTAGATCAAATTCTTGGACTACTGCCATCCAGTTCCCTCTTCTTTCTCCCATTTCTTGTTGGGTGAACAGAGATCGGACTGTAAGGTGTGGCACAATCACCTTAGTGTGGTTCTTGAGGATGTAGGACCTCAAATGGTTTACTGCCTTATAGACTGTGTAGGCTTGCTTGTCTATGGTAGGATAGTTGAGATCAACTCCTTGAAGGTCAGTGCTCATAAATGATACTGGGGCTTCGTTGTTTTCATCATCCTTCTGAGTTAAAACCACATCCAACAACTGGTCAGAAGTGAAGGTATATAAATTGAAGCCTCTATTGAAATCGGGACTTCGCAACACGGGAGCCTAGGATATGGCAGCTTGATTTTGTTGAAAGAGTTTTTTCATTCCTCATCCCACTTAAATTTAGCATCTTTGCAAATAATCTTTTGTAAGGGTTTGATCATTTCGGCAAAGTCAGGAGTGAACTTCCTCATGAAATTGATTTGCCCAAAGAAAGACTGCATGGATTTCTTGTTATGAGGTAACGGAAGTTGTGCTATGGCCTTAATCCTTTCGAGGTCTATGTGAATCCCTGCTTGAGATATAATATGACCCAACAACCTCCCTTCTTCAACCCTGAAGATATTTTTCTTATGATTTAACGATATACCGCACTTCCTACATCTTTCAAAAATCTGAGTTATGTGTTGGATGTGCTCCCTCCTATCCTTCGAATACACCGTCACTTCATATAAATATACTACTACACACTTGTTTATAAGCCCTCGGAATGCCACATTCATGGCCCTCTGGAAGGTTTCTCTTGCATTAATTAAGCCGAAAGGCATGCATTTATAAGCGAAGGTTCCCCACTTGGTTCAGAAGGTGGTTTTCAATCGGTCTTCCTCCAAAACCAACACTTGATTTTATCTTGAGAAACCATCGAGCAGAGAAAAAATCTTCGAGCCCAACACAGTCTGCAAGAGTTGTTCCATCGGCGGGATGTGATAATTGTCCTTCTCCAAAGATTTATTGAGGTTCCAAAATTCTACGCACAATCGGATCCCATTTCCTATTCCTTCTCTTCAAGAGCTCACAAACCATGAGTATGATTAGGCCATGATGAAAAAGCCTGCCTTTAACTTTACTTTGTTTTGCTTGAACCTGGTAGGCCATTTTATTCAAGATCCTGTAGAGGTAATAACGCAAGTTCAAAGGAGTCCTGCAAGTGAAGTGGTTCATCAATTTGAAATGATATATCATTACCCTACAGTATCTACCTTCATAGGTTATATAAACAAAGATGGATTTTAACAAGTTCTGCCATTTATCCCCAAGAAAATACATGGGAATGTCTTTCTTCCAAATTAAAATTTTATGCTCTGGTTTGAGATAGGACCTAAACTCCACATCCTTGGTGACTGTAGTCTTAAACCAACTCTCTCCAGTTTTGGGCAGTTCCGTCACCTCTGCTATGAGAGCTTCATCTACTATAAATTCATCTTGGCCAATGACATCTTTTCTCCCATCGAAATTCAGATAAAAATCCTTTGCTACCTGTTGGTGAGAGCTCTGCAAATTTTCACAAAACCTGTAACACCCTGCGTCTTTGAATAACTGGCATACTTATGGATGCGACTCTAGGTAGTGTATGTCATTTAGCTCTTTCCTGATAGCAGTTGCTCCTCTCCTCATCTAGTAAACTACTCTTGTACACCTGCAAATGATAACTCAGGCTTGGGAAGACCACACAGTGAAAATGGGGGAAGGTTATGGCTTAGCTACAACAGAGGCGAAATATGAGGAAAGTTTACAAGTTGGCCTTGACTTTGAGGGATTTGAAAGAAAATGAGGATTTGAAATGGTAATGATTAGTAGATCAATCTGGAAGTGTAGAAAGGTACAAATAGCCACATGATTTTGCTGGCACTGAATTTGGAATAATTCAATTAATTGTACAGATCTCAAATCCTAGATCTTAGGACAGGTGTAAGATAGAGAGGATTTAGGGTTTAGTAAATCACATCAATATTCATAATGAAACTAAAACACCTCTTACCAAGTAATGATCGACTACTTCTTGTCTTTCCGATGGCTAATGAGTAATCATAATCCTTAAAACTTGACATTTCATGCATGATGAAGATACGCGCTACCCTTTTTCAAGATCCTCCACTTTCGATGGCTAGAGTAGCCCCGAATTTCGCGTTTTATCTTCCGAAAGCTAAGGATTTCAGTGGCTAATGAACATTTGAACAGTCCGCCTAAGCCACCGAAATCAGATATTTGACTTTTTTGAAATGAAAACGAAACCAAATATTTTTCAAACTTTATTACATACATAAATCTCTCAAAAATGAGCCTTGAAAAATTTTTAAATGTATTTTTTGAATGACATCCTATCACCTAAAATAAAACAACTTGATTAATTTATTTGAGGAGATAACATTGGCTCCTATTGGGGGTAGAATCCTCCCTATGAGGTTTCAAGAACCACAGAACCAATGCCTTTCCTGTAAAACAAAAATTCAAACCTATCTACTAGTGTTTCCATTGGGCATGGAGTTATTTTGCAAAAAACAAAAACGAAAAATAAAATTTACAATGGCAAGGCTTTGAAGCCTTAGATAAAATAGAGTTTCAGAAAACGCCCATTGATTGGGCCACCAAACATTTCTTCACCTTCTAGACTTTGTAGAATGAAAGTGTTGTTATTTTGTACTTGAGTTATCATGAAAGGACTGGTCCACAAAGAGTCAAACATTCCATGCTTTCCTTTATCTTGTCTGAGAGCATCCCATTTCAAAACCCAATCACCAACCTGAAATTTGTCCACCTTTGCTTTTCTTTCAAAAGTATCCTTTATCCTCTTTTGATGAGCTTCTGATTTGTCCACCAACTGTTCTCTGACTTGATGTAATTCTACCAAGTCAAGCATTCTTCTCACCATATCATTTGATTCATTTTGTTCTTCCTGAAATAACTTAGCCACTGGTAGAACTAACTGAATGGGGAAAATGGAATCAGTGCCATAAACCAGTTTGAAAGGAGAAGTGCCTATAGATTTCTTGTTGGTCACTCTGTTAGCCCAAAGAGAAAACTTTAGATTAGAATCCCAACTATTTTGATTCTCCTTCAACAACTTTCTGATGATTCTGACTAGACCCTTATTGGATAACTCAGAAAGGAAATTGCCTTGAGGGTAGTAGGAGGTAGAGTGTACCAATTGAATGCCCATTGACTTACACATGTCAACCAATGCATTAGCTTGAAAGGTTGTTGCATTATCTGTTACTAGCCTATTGGGGCAACCAAATCTGATCAGGATGTTTTCATAGAGAAACTTCATGACGACTTGATGAGTGGCATTTCTAGTGGGGATTGTCTCTATCCACTTGGTAAAATAGTCAGTGGCTACCAGGATCCACTTACGCTGACCACTAGATGAAGGATTAATATCTCCTATGAAATCTAAGCCCCACTGTTGAAAGGGACCATTCACTACAATAGGTCTCAGGGGAAGAGATTTGAGTTGTTTCTTCCCCATGAATCTTTGGCACTTATCATAAGATTTCACAAAGGAACACACATCTGAAAAAAGAAAAGTCCAATAGTATCCATCCCTTAGGATCTTATGATCTATGGTCTTCTAGTAATGATGGCCTCCACAAATACTTGAATGGAATTGATGCATGACTTCAGCTAACTCATATTTTTCCAAACATATCAACAGTAAACCAGAAGGATCTTTCCAATATAAAAGATTATCATTTATGCATAATTTAATTTCTCTGATCTTAAGAGATCAAGCTTGAGTCATGCTAAGTTCAGGAGAAACCTCCAACTTATGCAAAAAATGAACAATACCTGAATACCACTCGCATGAAGACAAATTCTCAGCCACATGTTGGTTGTCATGCTGCTCTTCAGTTGCTACCTCTATCTAGAAGCTTGCTGAACTTACCCCAATGAAATTTATGCCTAAAAGATCAGATTTCTCTTCTTGCATGAGCTTGGAAAGGCCTTCGCATTTTACCATCTTGGTGGGCTTCACTTCTATGTCAAACTCAATCAGATTTTCAATCCATTTGTCTCTCTTTCCATCAATATCAGGTTGGGTCAAGGCATCCTTCACAGAGGCTAAAGGAACATAGGAAACAACCTTTGCATGGAGGATATAAATTCTGAAATATTTTAATGACTTAATGAGAGCATAGGCTTGTTTTTCTATATGATCATACCTTAGTTTAGCACCCCTGAGTGATTTGTTGAAGAAACCCACTGGGTGATCAATAATTTCATCATCTTTCTGTAACAAGATTCCTGCCACTATGTCATAGGAAGAAAAAGAGAAAATATAGAATTTCTTGGTGTAATCTAGACTGATTAGAGTAGGAGATTCCATGATAGCCTGCTTGATATCCTGGAATGAACTTCTTGCACTGTCTGTCCATTTGATCTTAGATCCCTTTTTCAGCATAGAGGTTATATGTTTCACTAACTCGGCAAAATTAGGAATAAATCTTCTAACAAAATTGATCTTACCGAGTAGGGATTAGATATCCTTCTTTGGCCTTGGTATGGACAACTTATGAATTGCTTCAACCTAATCTGGATCAATTTTCACTCCCTCTGCTGAAACAATGTGGCCTAGGAGCTTACCCTTCTTGAGAGCAAATTGAGAATTTTTTGGGTTCAGCGAAATCCCGAACTATCTACATTTCAAAAATACTCTTTTCAGATGCTTCAGATGCTCTTCATGAATGCTGGAATAGATTATGATATCATCGAGATAGATGAGGAAAAACTTTTCCTTCTCTCCCACAAAGGATATGTCCATGGCCCTATGGAAGGTGGCCCTGACATTCATTAGCCTGAATGGCATCTTGGCATACATGAAGGTACCCCAAGGAGTAGTAAAGGAAGTTTTTTCTCAGTCATTAGGGTCCACAGAAACCTGGTTATAGCCTGAGAAGCCATCTAGGAAAGACATGACACTGGCTTCTAAAACTCTCTGCAGCAAATGCTCCATCTTGGGTAGGGGGTAGTTGTCTTTCTTGGAGAATTTAGTTAGGTTTCTAAAATCAACGCATAACCTAATATTGCCATTTTTCTTCCTCACTATCACTAGGTTTTCAACCCATTTAGAGTATCTCAGTGGAATTATGATTTTGGCATCAAGGAGATTTTTTATTTCTTTTTCAATTGCAGGCAATAAGAGAGGAATGATAGGTATCAATTTCTGTCTGAATGGGATGGCATCTTTCTCCAAGGGAATCTTGTGTTGAATGACATCAATATTATATTTTTTCAAATCACTGTATTCCCCGACGAATACATCAACAAATTCCTTCACAAGACTGCAATATTTTGACCTCTGATCAATAGTTAACTCAGTGGACAGATTTATGAATTTAGGATGACTCTGGCTTCCTATATTGTGCTCATGGATAGTAGGATCCTTCTCCTTCTTATCAGGTTTGTAGGGGACATCATTTTGGTCAAAAATATTCTCAAGAGGCACCAAACCCCAAGGTATATAATTGTTGGGCAACTGAAAAATATTGTGTTGACCCATTTTTCTCTTCAACTTAGGCTTTTTGGATTCCTCTACATTTTGATTTTCCTGGTCAATATGCATATCAGAAAATTCATCTACCACCTGGAGAAATCTACTAAGCTCATCATCATCCTCAAAGACTTTCTAATACTTGACATTGTCAGGTAGGGATGTCCTGTATTTGACTTGGATTTCATAGTTCAGTCTAGGAGGCATGGGAGGAATGAACATATTGGCTGAGATGGCAAGGGAATCAACTAGGTGATTCATAGCTCTGGGTATAGAAGAAATATCAAAAATGGAAAAAGAGTCCCTGAGTTTCCATACCTCATCTCTGTAAGATTTCAACCTAACATGTTTTTCTTGGAAAGTACTATTCACTTGATGTATGATGAGATCTGCATCTCCAAACACCTTTATACCTTTGATTCCTATCTCCTTTGCAGAATTTAATCCCAAAAACAAAGCCTCATACTCTATTATATTGTTAGTAGTCTTGAAATCAATTTTAAAAGACAAATGAATAGCCTCCTTTGAAGGAGAAATCAAAACTACACCTACACCTACTGAGTCTTTGGTACTGGCACCATCAAAGAACATGCTCCATATGGGAGTATTCTCTCCATCAGACTACTGATAAGTAGGCTTTGTGAGCTGCAAAGGTGCTAGATGAGAATCATCTATTTGCAGAATGCATGCCCCAAAGTCTGTGTCCAATGCATAGATGGGATGGTTTACAGAGTTCTTCTCATCACTAATGATGTAGGCAAGCTGATTCTCTCTGTAAAGTCTCTTTACCTCTCCTCCAAACACCAGGATTTTGGAATACAAAATATCCATCTACAGGGTACCACCTAGCCTTTTGCTCCATGAACATGACAAGAGGAGGCCAAACTTGGGTGGGATATCAACCACTACAACATCCATTACCATGCTTCTCATTGGTAGCTGGGAAAGGTTTATGACAAGGTCTTTTATGAGGCCGAGACATCTGACTTTCCTAGAGTCAAAAGAGAAGAGATCATGTAAGCTTTTGTGATGTCAATCCCAAGCTCATCCATCACTACTTTAGGCATAAGATTGTGTGACACTCCCGAATCAAGAAAGCAATTGTGAAGGATCTTGTCATGGATATTCAAGGATATGTAGAAGGGTGGAGAAGAATCATCTCGGTTCTCAACCATAGGTCCTATAGTCACTATGGGCTTATCATATTGAAGGTTTACATAATCAGCAACTATGGGAGTCTTTGGTTGAAGGGACTTCAAGATAGCAGACTTGAATATATCATTCTTCATAAGTTCAGTCAATGGTATAGGTATTTTTACCTTCTGAATTTCTGATTCGAAATTAAATGAATAGGATGTTTTGTCAGAAGGTCTTACCTCGTTAGAGGGAGCTCTGAGGGACACCTAGTACTTATATTGGGGCTGCAATGGCTTTTGTTGCAGTTTTTTAGGAGTGGACATCTATTTTGCAAGAACATCAGGCTGCTTGGAAACAACATCTTTCTTCTTTCTTGGGGCAGCAAGCAATGGATTTGAAACAACAGTCTTGCATCTTAAATTATAACCTTGTTGATCATCTGTCTGATAGAAATATTCTTCAATTCTTTCCTCGTTAATCTTCTCATTCATGAGGGCCTCCTCATAATTTGTTTGTGTCAAGGAGGAATCAACATCATACTCAAAGCAATTGATTTCATCTTCTTCTTCAACTTCACCATGCGATAACTTCACCATAGCGCAACATTTTGTAAAGGGGCCCTGATCCTTTGGTCTTCAACTACATTCTTATCTCTCTGAAGGATATGGACCTGTTGGTTGTTCCTTCTATAAGGAAATGCATTAGGATTCCTCGGAGCATAGGCATTAGGCTCTCTACCTCTTGCTAGTTGTTAACCCTAAATTTTCAGTTTTGACATCTTCGAGGTGAAGCTATCCAACATCTTGGCCATATTTTCTATTTTTTTATTTGAATAAGGAGGATCAACATATGACTTCTTTCTCTCAAACTTACCTTTAAGTTTCTGGGATGCCACAATGTTAGATTCAACTTCAAGAGAAACATCTTGCATTAAGTCAAGTATGCCTGACCTTCTTTCTCTAAGGATCAAACATAATTCTGGATCAAAGGAAGAAGAGTAAGTAATATTTGATGATGTGTCACTTGGCTTGATCTCTGCAGGGATCTTGCCAAACATCTTATTGAATATTTTGGTGAAGTCTGAGGCAGATTCACCATTTTCTCTTTTTAGATTTCCAAATTCAGTAATATAATACAAAAGGTCTCTTCTTTCTCCCCAATGTTTCAAAAACACTTCATCTAATTGCTCTATACCTATCACTGAATTAGTTGGCAGTTTCTTGAACCACTTCCTAGATTGACCATCCAATCTTTGCACAAATACTCCGGTCCAAACATCTTCCTCAAAAATATTAATGTTCTCAGGATAGGCATAGAAAGCCTCTATGTTCTCTTCAACAATATAACCTCCAGATCTAGTAAACTTGGGCATGTACTTCTGATAATATCATGTTGGCATGGCTAACAAAGGATTGGGGAAAACAAGAGGAGAATACCTATTTTCTAAGTCTGTTCCATTTTTGTCAAAGGAGAAGCCATGGAAATCTTAGGGGTTGATGCAAAGGAAGATGTTTCTATAGATGATGACTGAGATGTGACAGGTGGGACTATGGACAATGATGGTGGTTTTACTTCACTGAGAAATGAAGTGGAAGCACTGGTAGAATGACTACCCTTGAATTTGGTCTCTTCAAAATTTGAAGAAGGTGGGAATTAAAAAGATCTGTAAAACGGTCCAAGTTTTCCTCACCCTTAGAGAAAAGGTCTTGTAAAATATCTTCAAGAATAGGCAAATTGGTATGGGTATAGAAAAAACGTTTTCCAGGATCAGTTTGTGAAGAATTCAAGGAAGAGGAAGAGTCCTCTTCTTGGATAGATTCTACAACTTCTTTTCCTAAGTCAAATATAGTAATATGTCAGAAATAGGATCTATAACATTAGAATAAATTGAAGGCTCATCACCCTTCAAGATTTCTGACTCAATTATAATTTTCTGAGAACTAGAAGTTTAAGCAGAAGTGGATTCGACCAGAGGTTCTCTAGATACAAATGAAGAAGTGATTCTTGAAATACTTGGTCTAGATGCTCTTGTAGATCTGGAAGTTTGTCTTTGCATTGATTTTTCCACTTCTGATGATCTTCTCAGGGTTTGAAACTGGTGTTTCCAGTGGCGTTTCTTGATTTTCTCTGGTATGAGCCCTTCTCAGAGCCACTTTATTCCAATGGATTCGCTAGATAGATGATTACAACCAAAAATAGTGCCCACACTTTGTCTATCATCAAAGTTGGATATAGTTCATTTCCCAAGGAACCTGAGCTTCAGTCTTCATTCCCCGGCAATGGTGCCAATTTGTTATCACTGCAGGAAACTCTTCTAGGTTGTAGCTCGAAGATGCCTGGTAATTTAACTATTTTCTCATTGTTGAATATATAATTGGATCAAGATGGATAACTAACTCACTAAATCTTACACTTAAGATAGTCTAGGTATATTCAACATTACAAGGCCTTCAAGAGCTATTATCAAACATGTTGTGTATCAAATAGAACATAATCTAATCACATAAACCGGATCACACATATATAAAATAATAGGTATGATGGGTCTAGAAACTAGTAAAATAGCTTATGATCCTTTTCCAAATAATCAAATAGTGAGGTGATAGTCACCTATGGATTATATAAGCATAGACAGAGAATGTCATTCACTCATAAACATAGACAGATAAGAAAGAAAGAATCTGATAACATTAATGAAAGAAGCTTGCAAGTCTCATATATTAAAGAAAGTGTCTCAACACAAAATACAATAATCTAGTCTCCAAAATTGAACCTATATCCCTTAAAAGTTTATGGCTTTATAGCCTTTACATGAGAAATGTAGATCCTAAAAAATTGGATCCGATTTAATTGAAATAGTAAGTCAAAATCTAGTACAAGAAAATAGGAAGAGATGCTAAAAACTAGGTCAATCTCCTCATACTTGATGATCTTCATATCCTTCAAAACTTTGACAAGTGTATAAAGCCTTCCAAGGCTGTTGAGTATCCATAGAAGATAAGAAAAGTCAAATATTCTATTTTTGGCAAAAACTGTTTCTGTATCGAGAAAATAGGTAGCTAATTCCACATTGCCACCTTGCTAAATGCCTTAAATATCAAAACAAATCTTTAAATCTTATGTGTTTAATTATTATCCATATTTTGAAACCATCCTCGAGGCATATGATTAAGAAAAAATTGGATCTGGGCAAAAATGCAACCTCTCTTCCCTGTTTGTAACTTTCGGTGGCTAGAAGAGTTAAAATTTGAGACTGTATGCCATCAAAATCTCTTCTTTCAGTGGCTAATTAACAATGAAATCTCCACCTAAGCCACCGAAATCTGAGATTAAAAACAGTTCACAAAATTGTAAAAACGCATTACCTCTGTACTTTAAGAACTTCAGGGCTACTCCTCTAGAGTCTTTGTAGTTTGAGCAAGGTTCTTTGCGGCTGCTGCTAGGTTCTCCATGCCTGAGTGAACTATAGGCTTTGTCTTTTTAAGCATGAGATTAATCTTTGAACACCTAGCAGCCTTCTATGCCTTCTAATTTTCTTGAATTAGTTTTCTGTTTTTCTTCTCCAGCTTGACATACATCTTAGCAAGTATATGAAAATAATCATACAATTCAACATTTCTTTCCACTAGATTTGTATTCCTTCTCTTGATTTCTCTTTCCATAATTTCAAGCTCATATACTTGCTTGAGAAGTTGATTTATCTTTTGTGATGAAGACTTCTTTGGTTTGCTAGTGGATGCTTCAACAACTTGTTGATCTTGATCTCCCTTAGGTACTTGTGAAAGTAGGTCTTCATGCTCTGTCACTAGCTCTCCTACTGGAACTGCTTCTAGAAGACCTTGCTCTGCCACAACTTCCTCATGCTCTATTTCAACAGGTTGTTCTTCATCCTCAGAGTCTGTGTAAGGGAGATTTAGGATGTTTTTATTTCTTGGAGGAGATTCTTCTTTCCTTATATCATGACTGAAATCCATTTTTTTCTTAGCTTTCCCAGGCTTAGAAGATCGAGAGGGTTGATCAAATGCAACTGGAGAGATGGATCTCCTCTTCCTCTTTCCACTACTAGGAGTAGAATAATTCTTTCAAGAAGGATTCTCCTTATCTCCTGGTTGAAAGTCTGTCTCAAATTCATTCCAAAAGAGGAAATGATCCCATTTCTTGTTCCTTCTCTTCAACAACTCACAAACCATGGGTGTGATTAGGCCATGATGAAAAATTCTTTCTTTAACTTTACTTGGTTTTGCTTGAACTTGGTAGGCCATTTTATTCAAGCTCCTATAGAGGTAATAATGCAAGTTCAAAGGAGTCCTTCCAATGAAGTGGTTCATCAATTTGAAATGATATATCATTACCCTGTAGTATATACCTTCACAGGTTATATAAACAAAGATGGATTTTAACAAGTTCTGCCATTTATCCTCAAGAAAATACATGGGAATGTCTTTCTTCCAAATTAAAATTTTATGCTCTGGTTTGAGATAGGACCTAAACTCCACATCCTTGGTGACTATAGTCTTAAACCAACTCTCTCCAATTCTGGGTAGTTCTGTTACCTCTTCTATGAGAGCTTTATCTACTATAAATTCATCCTGTCCAATGACATCTTTTCTCCAATCAAAATTCAGAGCAAAATCCTCTACTACCTGTTGGTGAGAGCTCTGAAACATTTCACAAAACCTATAACACCCTGCGTCTTTGAATAGCTGACATACTTCTGGATGTGACTCTAGGTAGTGTATGTCATTTAGCTCTTTCCTGAGAGAAGTTTCTCCTCTCCTCATCTAGTAAACTGCTCCTGTACACCTACAAATGAGAACTCAAGCTTGGGGAAGACCACACAGCGCAGATGGGGGAAGATTATGGCTTAGCTACGACAGAGGAAAAATATGAGGAAAGTTTACAAGTTGGCCCTGACTTTGAGGGATTTTAAAGAAAATGAGGATTTTAAATGGTAAGGATTAGCAGATCAATCTCAAAGTGTAGAAAGGTAAAAATAGCCACGTGATTTTGCTGGCATTGAATTTGGAATAATTCAATTAATCACGCAGATCTAAAATCCTAGATCTTAGGACATGTGTAAGATAGAGAGGATTTAGGGTTTAGTAAATCACATCAATATTCATAATGAAACAAAAACACCTCTTACCAAGTAATCATCGTCAACTTCTTGTCTTTCCGTCGGCTAATGAGTAATCATAATCCTTCAAACTTGACGTTTCATGCATGATGAAGAGACATGCTAGCATTTTTCAAGCTCCTCCACTTTCGGTGGCTAGAGTAGCCCTGACTTTCACATTTTATCTTCTGAAAGCTAAGGCTTTCGGTGGCTAACGAACATTTGAATAGTCTGCCTAAGCCACCAAAACCTAAGATTTGACTTTTTTGAAATGAAAATGAAGCCAAATTTTTTTCAAACTTTATTACATGCATAAAGCTCTCAAAAATGAGCCTTAAAAAATTTAGAAATGTATTTTTTGAATGACATGCTATCACCTAAAATAAAACAACTTGATTAATTTATTTGAGGAGATAACACAACAAAGGAACGAAACGATGGAGATTTTTTCCCAAATCCTACAATGCCTGCAGATAGCAGCATGTGCATCTTAATCAAATAGCCACTTTGGAAGAACCTCTCCTTTCAAGGTACAGGTTAATTTTGATATTCCCGTATTTGAAGTTTAGATATATGCGGATGCCCTAGGAAAACGGGTTAAATATTTTAGAATTTTATTTCTCTGTTCATATTTTTTCCGATGGGGAAAAGATCACCTTCACACTCCTTAAATATCTCCCCCATGTCAAATATTGGTGGTAAACATCCTAGGATCAAATTTCCACAAAGGAGTTTGGGATATATGGGGCCGAGCCCACTTGGTATTTTTTTGTGGATGTGGTAAAGGAATAGTATTTCCCTGTTGGCAACTATGAGGAATAGTACATGAAATGGACCACACTGTAGAAACAGAGGGGCCAAGCAGTTCCATAGTTCACCAATACCTTCCATACCTTGCACACCAAGCTAGGTATCAAAGACTCCAAACAATATTTGGTTCTGAAATATCGTGGGGCTCTACACAGATACATCCAAATTGAAATGGATTTTCTGGACATCTCATCACTCGGTGCTTCTTATCGATATGTTGTTAAAATTGAGTAGAAATTTAAGCACCAAAACAAACAGGAGTTTGGTTCTGCAAATCCGCAACAACCAAAGTATGAAAAAGATGGCCCTAACAAACAGTCTCTTGAAAACCAGTCCAAGCCATAAGAAAAGAAGGGTCATGAAGAGACAATGAAGGACACCAGAAAATGGTTCAATTTCCACAAAATCCCCTATCACAATGCCAATGAATGTCACTCAAAAAATTCATTGGTGGCTGAGATCAAAGACAAGGATTCGAATCCTGATTCAAAATCTGATTCTAAAAATATTGGTAAAATACAGATCGTCGATGTAGACGCCACTACTATTGCTGCGACTGCAACAATTCAACCAAAAGAACCAATAGATCTTGAAGAGGGGGGGTGTCTTTTTCATTCACATATGTGGGTAAAGGGGACCCCGCTAAATTTTATTGTTGATAGCAAAAGTCAGAAGAACCTCAGCTCATCAGAGGTCATCAAATAGTTTGGATTGTCGACAACACCACACCCACAACCATACAACATCAGGTGGCTTCACCAAGGACGAGATATTCATGTTAGCCAACAATGTTGATTGTCATATGACATCCATCCCTTCAAGGATGAGGTATTATCTGATGTTTCCCCATTGGATGTCTGTGATGTTCTCTTGGGCCAACCATATATGTGGAAGCTCCATGTTGTTTATGAGTGTCGATCCCATAGTCTCATTGTTACTTTGGTGGGTCATGTCTACATAATACCAGAGGTAGTTCCAACTATTGTCCCACCTAAACAATGCTGCAAGGTATTATCTCATACTACAAAATTCAACTTCTTCATAGTTTGTTCAAAGGGTGAACAAAAGGATACTGCAACCACTACAGCCTCGGCCCAAGCACCTTCTATCCAACAGAAGTAGGTCGACAAGATTTGCGCAAAGTGTAAATATTCCTTCTGCACACAAGAACCTCATATAGCCAGACTCATTAAAAAGTTCCAACCCTTCCAGCCACATGTTCATGACAACCTTCAACAAGCTAAGCAACGCAACTTCCCCAACAAGGCAAGCAACTCATTAAGATGTAGATTCAAAAAACGCTTTTTCCTCTCCCCCAAGCACTCAATGCAATGGAGACCATTTCTTCCTAAGGAGGGAGGAATGATGTAGGTGGATATCAGCGGCCACCCACCTTTTCCAACTGGATTAAAAGAATTTTCTGGCAATTTTGGTAATTTACTATTTTTGGCAGTTTTTCAGGTCATGAACTTCCGAAACCGTTTTGAGGCCCTAAACGACGTTTTTTTGGGTATCTTCCGGTCAAAATATTTCATCATGAATTTTTTGTCAAAATTTGTAGTCCTTGGATAGATATTTCCAATGGGATATCGTATGAAAAAGTTACGACCCCGGAAATTTGATGTACCAACTTACCCAAACGGGGCCCACATGACTTTTGGCCCTTCATCTCCCAGGGTTAGGTTTTTGGATGTCTAGGGTTTTTGACATTCCTTTTTATTGTAAAAAGGCCTTCAGATCCTCATTATAACTATCTTCTTTCAAATGCAAGTAGTCATCACATCTCTTCTCAGATATAAGCTACCACCATTCTAGCGAGTCTTTCTCTCTGTATTTTATAGTCTCTATACATTTCTTTCATTAAAAAAAATCATGTATTACTATATCTCTTGTTTATGGTTGCATATCTGATACATTTATGTTATATTATTGGATATCCATGATATCTCTGTGCATTTATTTATTATATCTCTGCTCTCATTTTGGTTCGAAAATAATCCAGATCAACACTTGTCTTCATGAAGTTGCATGGGCTCCACTTGTAATTCGTTCCCTTCCCACAGGAATTTAGGATAACATAGGTTATGTATAACCTTAGTATTTAGGAAGAATAATAATATAGTATTCCCTTGGATATAATCCCTCTATCTTATCCCCTTTCCTAGTATCTTAGCACCCCCCCCTTTCCCTTCCTAGTGGAGTTTATTCCCCCATGCTCTTTTATCGGGCTCGGTCTACACGTAACAATGTATTTTATTAGTGATATGAGTGTTTACATATACAAAAATAGACTAATGGGCCTCTAGAATCTAGGCTCTTTGGCCTAATAATCTCATAATCCTTCTAGCCTATAATAACTTGGCTCACCAGCTTATAAAACATATTTACATTCAAAATTACAACTAGGGATCGGTCTTGGGATATTACACTTTGGATATGATTATGAGATCATTTACAAGAAATGACAATGTGGTTGTTGATGAACTTTCAAGAAAATATGAAGATGAAGGGTCCATTTTCTCCCTCTCCTTCATTATACCATATTGGCTCTAATCTATTCACCAGGAATGGCTACAATATCCCAAAATTTCGCATTTGATCCAACAATTGCAGGCCAATTCTCCAGTTTCCCTATGGTACTCTTAGCACAATGATGAGATTTTCTAGAAATTTCATTTGTATTTAAATAAACAGTCACAACTTAAGTCCATGGTACTTTTTGAGCTTCATTCTACACCCATAGCTGGGCACTCGTAGTTTTCAATTTTGTGGTAGAATGTGATCTTTTCCAACTTAATAAGGGAGAAACAACAAAATCTTCTGGCACACTGCAACCACTTATAATTCCACCTTCTATTTGGAGGGATATCTCTATGTATTTTATTGTGGGTGTACCTAAATCAGGAAATAAATCAGTCATCATGGTGGTCATTGATCGTCTTTCCAAGTATGCTCATTTCTATGCTCTTCAACACCCATTTACCGCCTCCAGTATGGCTCAAATTTTCATGGATCAGGTCTTTGAGCTTCATGGCATGCCTCATGTTGTTCCTGAGTCTGTACTTAAGGCTTAAAAGTGCAGTGTCAAGGCATCCGAAAGTAGGTGAAAGATGGGTAAGAAGGTAACGTCAACCTTCAGTAAAGGAAACTAGGGAAGATTTCTACGTTGGCGTTATCTAGCTTCCAACTTTTCCCGAGTAGTTATATCTTGTTCAATGGATGCCCATGAATGTTCAGGTTCGTCCTGGTTATTTGTAGTTTTAAGGAGTAAGTCAAAAAGATTTAAGGCAATATGTGTTTGGTTCGATAGTCTGGGTTCGATATTAGGTTGTGTCGCTGCAGGGACAGTCATGGAGGAACAATAAGAGTAGAAAAGGATTTAAAGAGATATTAAATGTTGTCTCGATTTGGTCGAAATAAAGAGAATTTTATGTTTTTTGGAATAAAATAGATATGCAAATGGAAGGCTCTTTCTCGTAACTGTATTATATTTTAATATAAAGGGGTGAGGTGAGAGAAAAACATTTAGCTGCATATAACACAAGGTTCCTGTCAAAGAGAAAACTCACATATAAATAGAAGAGGAAATTAGTAAGAAAATAACTGACATAGCAAAGAATATATGTAGAATTTTGAAAGTGCAGATTGGTCTTACACCCGCTGATAGCTGGTGCAGAGGAAAGACAATAAACAAATACAGAAAACCAAAATCCTTTTGTTATAGTAGTGGTCGTACTAAAGTATAACAAAGCACATCAATTATGAATAATGGAATGAAATGAAACATGAAATACAAAGAAACAAACTTGTAACACAGTCTTGACGGAATCGAGAATCTCCATATTTGCTTATATTAACTTCTTGAATGCAAAAACTCTATTACAATCGACACAAAAAAAAGTCCAGCCCTGTTTATTTCTTTCTATGATATATTTATACAATTTTACAGATCAGTTAGAATCTCAATGGTTATACAAATTTGGTTACAACCGAGAGGAGCGAAATCGCTCTCTTTCTCCTACTCTATTTTCACTTGGTGCCAGGTGCTCGTCTTTATGCAGATTCGGTGCACGCAATACATCTTTCCACAAACTAATACACGAGCTGCGAAGGTTCTGCTTGACAGCTAGCCTCAGTGAAATAACATTCTCGGGCTAACTGTTGCATCTTGTCCCCCATTTGTGCATCGACGATGTCGACGACACTTAATTGCGTGTTGGACTGGATCAAATGCTTATCAATTCGAAATTAGAAATAAATTTATGCCATAAAAATCCGATCTTACGCATATATTTACCTTATCTTCCCATTAATGTCATAAATTTTGGCGGTTTGACAGTCAGTCGGAGTATGGAGATCAAATAGCTACTTCGGGAAATGTGCAAGCCTCGATGCGTGGGACATATCTCTTTTATTTTAAATTATCAAAACTTAGCAACGTTAATAACTTTCTCGTTGTTCGTTGTATCGTGGATTTCCTTTTAATTTTTTTAGTCTTCAACTCGCAAGACTGCGAGGACCGATTTTGGCTTAATTAACAGTAATCTTGATTTAGAGCATCATTAATTTTATAATAAATTTATTCGCCATATCGTGACTCGAAACTTCGAAGACAAGTTTCTGGGAGGTTAGTACGCTGAGTCGCGAAACTGTGAGATGGCGATAATTAAGACTAAATTAGGGGGAAGAAAATCTTAGATTAGGCAATTAATTAATTGCGCTATAATTACGTCGCAACTTCGTGAGTCGGAGTTTTAAATGCCGTAACTTTCTAAAAGATAGTGTCGAGTGGCGAAACACCGAGAACAGATTTTAACCATGGTTAGCCCTTTTGCCTTTAATCCTTGACCAGGGTTAGCCCGAAAGAACCTTGTGTTCTCAGCTCTCGGAGCTGTAAACATAAAAATTCAAACTTGGCGAACGCTGAGGCGCGAAACCCTGATGACGTCTAATCACTGAGTTAAAAGATTTGACCATGGTTACTATATTGAGTGAAAACTTAAAATAACTTCACCATTTCATGACTCGGGACATGTTAATTCATGAGTTATAGTCTGACTTGCGAGATCCCGAAGTAAAACAAATAGGGAAACATTCTTACGAAAGTGGATTTGTTTCAAGAGTAGAAAAGCATCGCTACTTATGTAATAAGGTTGCAGAGTTTTCAAGGTCTCAGGGGAAAATCAAAAGACCATCTTTAGATTTCAAGTATCAAAAATTGAAAATTGTGAAGGGTAAAGATAAAAAACAAGGGTGGCTCCAACATAGGCTCGAACTAGGGATCCCACCTTCCTGTGAGGAGGGAAGAACAGTAGACCACGTGCCAATATTGGGTAAATGGAGTAAAAAACTCAAACATGCAGAAAGATTCCAAGGAAAAAGGATCGAAGGGGGGGAAAGACTCCGCTCTTTACCTCGAGAGGTTTTTTGAAATCAGATACTCTTTCTAAACACAGAAGTAGTCCCTTTCACAATTTTCCCTTTCCCACTACTAACGTTGGGTATGTTTTAAGATAGTCGAAACGACCCTAGGAGATTCAACAAATCTTGTGATTCTCAGCTTGCATCAAAAGAATGAGATTATATTTTTTAAATCGGGAAGTCCCGTCTGAATTTGGGGTGTTGATTAGGTTTTTAGAAAGCATTGATTACCAGAGTAGAGTGATATTCATGTATAACATCCTTACAGCTATCTCAGACATTGCTTCACTGCCAACAAGCCTGTTCAGTACCCCGGTGAAGTTGTCTGACCCCTTTTTACTGAATTGCCTTTCACCACTTCGGAAAATATTTATGCATTTAAATGCTGAGACGAGGGCAATCATTTCTGAATTTTCTTTCATCGTCTTCCTAGACTAGGTGGGGGCAATCATTTCTGAATTTCCTTTCACCACATGTATTATAATTTACCTTTTTAGCACGAAGATGGGGGCAATCAGTTTGTATCAGGGCTAATATCTGTGTAATATTTTGCATCACAGGTCTGTCAACTCATTTTAATTACTTGGTACCAAGCTTCCCTTGACCTACACAACACCTTCGTTCTTAGGGAAAAAGGAAATTAATTTTTTTAAGGGGCATCCCGTTTGAGCAATCTTTGATTCTTCCGACAGTGTTGAAAAACCTAGGAAAGTTAAGATCGCTTCTAAACTTTCCTTCACTTAGCAGGAGATCAAGTAGTTGTGAAGACATGCTTTCCTATCAAGATCTGTTTCGAAACCCTCGAGATTTAAAACAAAATACTTTTATCCCTTTGTGATGGAATGAAAGGATGGGGACTGGTTAAAATTTAGACCCAGAAATATACATGGGACTAGGTAGCGATTTGTTGACTAAAAATATGGAGGTTGAAACAAGTCAAGACTGACTCTTGTAGATAACTTCCGGGTTAGTTTATTTTGACTGACCATTTTTTATTTAGTGTATCGTTCAATTTATTTTAAAACAAAGATTACCAAACCAAGCAATGATCCTGCTGTCTAACAATTTGTATTGCAGTTTGAAAGATGTTACCTTGATTTCCCTTAACAGTCTTTCATAACATATATTTTTGAGAAATTTTCTTTTTACCTTTTTATTTCACTTTCTTTGCGCAATACGAAACTATTTTAGGTATCACCTATTTTATGCCTCTCTATTTCTGACACCAACCTGCAAATTGATTTTCCAACTAGTTTCGTCTGCAGCTGGAATCCTGTAAAAAACAAATACGAATCTTATTAGAAATGTGTCTAGAGTTTAGGAATCAAAAAACTGAAAATTTAAAATAAATGTTTAAATGAAAATATACGTATGTACAAAAACACACATAATGAAATTTATTTATTTACGATTTATTTATTTTTCAATTTTTTTTTTTTTTAAATCTGACGACTGTTACGTCATGTAATGATTTAGATATCGCCTGTTGACAGGGGCACTGAGGACTTCTCCATCTATATTTTCTAGAAGAAAGGAATTTTTCCCTTCTGGAGCCGAGACCTTGAATGGTCCATACCAAAGGTGATCAAATTTTCTATGTTTCACGGCTTCTTCCCTTCTCGCATCCCATATTAGTACTAAGTCACCTTGAAGAAATTCCCTATCCTTTGCCTTGATATCGAATAAAGATTTCATATCATCCTGGTACTTCTGCATTTTCTCATCAACCTCCACTCTATGTTGTTGAACCTCGATCAGCTGGTTAATTCTCCTGGTTACATGATTGGGTTCTTTGTTCTGATCCTGCCATAACTTCATTACTGGCAATGTTAAGTTTATATGTAGAACCGCCTTTGTCCCATAGACCATTTGAAATGGTGAAATGTCGATAGACCTTTTAGTGCTGATGTGGTTTTCCCACAATGCGTACTTCAAGTGCACATGCCAGGACCTTTTATTTTCATCCAATACTTTCTTGATTATGTTCACCAGGCTCTTGTTAGATGATTCGACTAATCCATTCCCCTATGGGTAATATGCAGTGGAATGGCCGAGAACGATATTATACTTATGACAGAAGCTGATCATAGCCATAGATTTTAAGGCCTGGGCATTATCGATAACTATTTTTCGAGGACACCCGAATATTGACAAGATATTGTCCTCCAAGAAATCGATTACTACCGAGTCTGTTTCCCTTTTGGTTGGAATGGCTTCCACCCACTTAGTAAAATAATATGTAGTTGTTAAAATCCACTTATGTTGAGCACTGGAATGGGGATTAATTTCCCCTATGAAGTCTAGACCCCATTGTTGAAATGGAGCTTCAGCTTTGACTGGAACGAGTGGTAGTGCAGGGAGTTTCTGTTTACCAGCGAATATTTGACAAGGGTTGCAAGTACGCACTTTGGAATTGACATCCGAAAATAGTCTCGGCCAATAGTATCTGGCCCTCAAGATCTTATAGGCTGTGGCTCTCCATGCGTGATGTCCTCCACAGAATCCTTCATGAAATTCCTCTATAACCCGTGGAGTTTCCGACTCAACCAAACAGACTAGTAGGAACCTGAGTGGATCCTTCCAGTATAGATGATTTTCGGCGATGCAATATTTTACAGCATGAAGTTTTAAAGTTTTGCATTTGGATGGCGATAGACCATCTAGACATTTCAAGTTTAACAAGTATAACACTATGTCTTTATACCATCCTGACGATATGAACTTTTCTTTGACCTTGCTTGGATCTGTCTGGTCATCCGGCTCGTGCAGCTGTGCGTCTTCGTCTTCCCCTTTGAGGCAATTAATATCAAGAGCTCTAAGATTTGACTCAGCCAAGAGTTTGGCCAGACCCTGCCCCTTTATTAATTTAGTCAGATTGACTTCCAGATCAAATTCTTGTATTTTAGCGAGCCAGCACCCTCATTTTTTGTCACTATCTGGCTGTACCAATATATCTTTCATAGCACTGGTTGGCACGTACGCGATAATTTTTGAATGAAGTACATAGGTTCTGAATGCTTTTAGCGCTTTTACCATTGCGTATGCATGTTTCTCTATTATGTCATACTTTAGTTCGGCGTCTCTAAGGCTCTTGATAAAAAATGCGATCGACCGTTCGAATCCTTCGTCATCCTTTTGCAGGAGCACCGTGGCGATAGTATGTTCAGAAGCAAACGAGAAGATGAGGAAATCTTTCAAGTAATATGGGCTTGCTAACACATGTGCCTCGCTGATGACTTTTTTAATATGCGTGAACGATGCTTTAGCCTCGGTCATCCAGTTTACTCTTCTATCTTTCTTCAACATTCCTGTGATCAATTTGACAATCTCAGCAAAATTGGGGATAAACCTTCGTAAAAAAATTATTGTACCTAAGAAAGATTGAATTTCTTTCACATTTCTAGGAATATTTATAGTTTCTATTGCTTCAATCCTCTTAGGATCAATCCGGATCCCATCCTTATATACGATATGCCCCAGAAGCTTACCTTCCCGCATAGCGAAATGTTATTTCTTCGGGTTCAAAGACAGACCATACCTGCAGCATTTTTCGAAAGTCTGTTTTAGATGGATCAAATGTTCTTCATCAGTTTTAGAGAAAACTGTCAAATCGTCGAGGTAGATGACTACGAACTTGTCTCTTTCTCCTACAAAAGCAATGTCCATAGCGCGGTGGAATGTAGCTCCTGCATTCATCAAACCAAACAACATTTTATCATACATGAATGTACCCCATGGAGTGGTGAAAGCAGTTTTTTCTCTGTCTTGCTCATTCATGGCGATTTGGTTATACCCAGAGAACCCATCTATCATAGACATTTGATTTGCTCCAACTACCTTTTCTAGGACGTGGTCCATTTTGGGGAGCGGATAATTATCCTTAAGAGAAGGCTTATTCAAATTTCATAAATCCACACACAGTCTGATTTCTTCGTTCTTTTTCCTGACCGGGACCAAATTTGCCACCCAGTCCAAGTATCTCAGAGGTACGATTATTTTCGCATTTAAAAGCTTCTTAACTTCCTTTTCAATCACGGGCAACAAAATGGGGTTAATTTGCCTAAGATTTTGCCTAAACGTCTTGACCCCGGGCTTCAAAGGTATCTTGTGCTCAATTATGGAAGTGTCATACATTCTAAGCTCATCATAGGACCATGCGAAGACATCTTTGTACTGTCTGAGTAGGTCTCTGTACTGGACTTTTACCTTGGGAGGGAGGAACTTAGATATCTTTACCATCCTAGATTCTTTCTCAGTTCCTATATCGCAGTCCTCCACTTCTTCTGGTTGGGGATGCAAAGTGGATTTCACAGGTACGTCGTTCTGATTGAAAAGTATTTCTAAAGGAATTAAGCCTTTTGGAATTTGGTTGTTTTTAAGGACCAACATACGATGATCCGCTATTTTTTCTCGGAAGGTTTCAGGATCTTCCCCTTCTTGCATAATCCACATCGAGTCATTTTGATTCTCTTGGTTTGGATGAGTTTTAGAGAACTCACCTACTGCTGTAAGAAATTTCTTGATTTTTTCGTCATCTTCAAAAACCTACCAGTGTCGGATATTGTCTGGTATAGAGGGTTTGTATCTGATTTCAATGTGATACTTTAGTTTGACGGTCGTGGGAGGAGAAAAGGTTGAAGCTGCCTTGGCCAATGCATCGGCATGTAGATTCTCTGTGTGAGGGATAAAATGGACCTTTACAGATGAGAAAAAGTTTTCCATCAAATCCCAAGAACAATTTCTGTATGCTCTTAGTCTTGGATGCTTGGCTAGGTATTGTCGGTTTATTTGTCTTACTATCAATTCCGCGTCACCGTATACCTCCAAGTTTTTTATATTCAACTTCTTTGTAGCCTCTAATCCTAAGATCAATGCCTCATACTCGCATACGTTATTGGTGTAATCTATGTCCCACTGCAAATGATAGGAGAAAGGAACAATGAACTTACCTTCAGGTGCTACCAAAAGTACCCCAGCACCAGCTCCTTCAGAAGACGAAGCACCATCGAAATACATTTTCCATACACTAGTATTGCACATCTCTTCTGTCAAGGGGATTAACTCTTCTTGCTTAATATCGAGTTTCTCTATACATCCATCCAATCCATCATCAAAAGACAAAATGCAGTTTCCCAGATCTTGGTCTGCGATGTAAATGGGAAAGTTGTGTGGGTTTTGGGGATCACTGACCGTGTACGCTAATCTTGTCTCTCTGTATAAATGAGTGAATTGACCCCTGAACATAGGGATTGTGGCGTAAGACATGTCTAACTGAAGGGAACCTCCCAACTTGGCCCCCCATGACCTAGACAACAGCATACCGTACTTAGGGTGGATATCGGCAATAACCACATCCATCAGGATACTTTTAACAAGGACCTGTGCTAGGGTAACTACCAGATCCTTTATCATCCCCATGCATTTAACCTTCCTTGAATCGAAGGAATACAGATTTCCATAAGGTCTCGTGATCTAGAGACCCAACTTCTCCATTATAATTTTGGGCATAGCATTATGAGAAGCCCTGGAGTCTAACATACAATTATGTAGCAATTGATCATGTATATTCAGGGTGATATAAAAAGGAGCGATGTTGTCTTTGGACCCTTCAAAATGAGGACCAAAGTTGATGTTAGGTCTGTCATCTTCCAGGTTGATAACATCAGACTGACTTTCTAGCTCGTAGACACCCATCGCTCTGGCAATTTGCTTCCGATAAGCGGGATGTTTTGCTAATTCTACCAAAGGAATCAGTATTTTAATCTTGTTTAACTCATTTTCAAAACTGAAAGATGTGTTTACCTTGTCCGTTTCTTTGGTTGAGATTTCCGAATTTTTCCTTTCCGACTTACTTGTCTGGATCTCTTTATCACTCATGATCCTAGTTGAAGACGTAACTTTATCTACTGGTTCGGTCTCTTGTGTTCAAGTTTCAACTTTTTTCACCTCGGACTCTTGAGTGTTTGCTACCTTAGTTTTTTTGCTAGGTAACAAGGTCTCCTCCGAAGGTGGTTCATAAGCTTGACCTTTTTGAAGGATTTTCTTAGGTTGATTCGTTGAGGTAGGCTTACTCTTAGATCTTAGGTTGTACTTTGGTTGAAACTCGGTGATTATCATCTCTGTTTCTGGTTGAGATACACAGGGATCAATGTGATCACCTTCTTCATCCTCATTAGATAGTTGTGGGGTGTTCAAAGATTTTTCATAGTCTTCACGATTTATATACGGCTGCGAACAGTCATCATTGAAATTCGCTACTTCATCTTCCGAATCTCTGAAATCTTGGAGGTCGTTTGCTCCTATAAAACTTTCGTTCTTTAGTGGAGCTTGTATTTTTTGATCTTCATTCTTTATTTGTCTCTATTGATTTTGG
Organism: Picea sitchensis; assembly: GCA_010110895.2. Lineage (NCBI taxonomy): Eukaryota > Viridiplantae > Streptophyta > Pinopsida > Pinales > Pinaceae > Picea > Picea sitchensis. The sequence continues at coordinate 4,623 of SNQJ01S0050795.1, read as the reverse complement.
GGATTTGGGTTTCTCCTGAAATCTTTTTTACTAGAAGAATCAACCTTAACCTGATCCAACTCCATCCTAGAGATTTTGTTGGAAATCTCTTTAATTACTTGGGCCATATCATCTACTCTGTCATCAGTGTATCTATTTGAGCCCGAAGGACCCGCTGGTTCCCTATAGCGTCTATTCTCGCGGTTGACTGTTTCGACTTTAGCTTTTAATTTTCCTGAAGCCATCATATTAGATTCTATTTTGACAGCATCGTCTTACATTCTATTTAGGGTGGATTCTCTTCTTTCTCGCAAAAGTAGTGCGAAATCTGGCTCGAAAGCTCCCGCGAAGGTTACTTTGGCTGAGGGTTCGGAGGCTTTAACTACGGCTGGAATCTTATTATACAATTTGTTAAATCTCAGAATAAATTCCATAACTATTTCTAAGTTCTTTTTCTTTAGGGACCCAAATTCGGTAAGATAATATAAGTGATATTTTCGCTCTCCCCATTGTCTAAGGAAAACATCTTCCAAAGCATCATATGACAGGATAGAATCTATGGGTAGGCTCTGAAATCAAGTTCGGACCTGTCCTTCAAATGTATGGACAAGGAGTCTTGAATAAACATCTTCATGCTCAATACCATAGATGTCTGTGAATTGGTCAAATAAACTTATATGCTCAGCTGCGGTTAGATCCCCCTCCCCAGTGAACTTAGGAAGATTTTTGATGTAATTTTCAGGAAGATCATGTAGGGGGACGGGTAAAAATAGGGGAGCGTATCTCGCTACTACTTTAGCGAATACTCTGGGAGGAGGGACATGGCCTTGACCTCCACATCCACCTCCAGGAGCACCTCCACCACCTCCTCCGGTGACTGCCATGGTTAGATTTGGAACTGAAGTTTGGACAGTGTGTAGATAAGATTCTCGGAACACTAGAGAGGAAACTTCAGGAAAAGAAAAAGTATCAAAAGAGGGGGAAAGCGAAGGTGATCGTTCAAAAGTTTCCGATGAATTTGATTTTGAAAAATTAGGGTAATCTATAGAATAAGTTGATAAAAGGATTTGTTTAATGAATTTTCTTGATTTTAAGATTTTTTCCGGATTAGAGACTAGCGAGGTCTTTTTGCTATCCGAGTTTTTATTGGTGTTCTTACGGCTACTATCCAGTTTACTTAATGTGGAGTCGCCAAGTGAAAGATAATTTATCCTTAGAAACTTTTCTGTTCTTGTTCACTATCAACAACATAAAATGTCAATGTCGTTCTTCCCAGGGAAATGATATGTTTCTTCATTCCCAGGCAACGGCGCCAGAAAGATGTTGTTCTTGAGTCTGTACTTAAGGCTTAAAAGTACAATGTCAAGGCATCTGAAAGTAGGTGGAATATGGGTAAGAAGGTCACGTCAACCTTCGGTAAAGGAAACTAGGGAAGATTTCTACGTTGGCGTTGTCTAGCTTCCAACTGTTCCTAAGTAGTTATATCTTGTTCAATGGCTGCCCATGAATGTTCAAGTTTGTCCCGGTTATTTGCAGTTTTAAGGATTAAGTAAAAAATATTTAAGGCAATATGCGTTTGGTTTGATAATCCAGGTTCGATATTAGGCTGTGTCGCTGCAGGGACAGTCATGGAGGAACAGTAAGAGTAGAAAAGGATTTAAAGAGAGATTAAATGTTGTCTCGGTTTGGTCTAAATAAAGAGAATTTTACATTTTTTGGAATAAAATAGATATGCAAATGGAAGGCTCTTTCCCGTAACTATACTATATTTTAATATAAAGGGGTGAGGTGAGAGAAAAACATTTAGCTGCATATAACGCAAGGTTCCTGTCAAAGAGAAAACTCACATATAAACAGAAGAGGAAATTAGTAAGAAAATAACTGACATAGCAAAGAATATATGTAGAATTCTGAAAGTGCAGATTGGTCTTACACCCGCTGATAGCTGGTGCAGAGGAAAGACAATAAACAAATAAAGAAAACCAAAATCCTTTTGTTATAGTAGTGGTCGTACTAAAGTATAAAAAAGCACATCAATTATGAATAACGGAATGAAATGAAACATGAAATACAAAGAAACAAACTTGTAACACAGTCTTGACGGAATCGAGAATCTCCAGATTTGCTTATATTAACTTCTCGAATGCAAAACCTCTATTACAATCGACACAAAAAAAAGTCTATCCCTGTTTATTTCTTTATGTGATATATTTATACAATTTTACAGATCAGTTAGAATCTCAATGGTTATACAAATTCAGTTACAACCGAGAGGAGCGAAATCGCTCTCTTTCTCCTACTCTATTTTCACTTGGTGCCAAGTGCTCGTCTTTGCGTGGATTCGGTGCAGGCGATACATCTTTCCACAAACTGAGATACAAGCTGTGAAGGTTCTGCTTGACAGCTGGCCTCGGAGAAATAACATTCTCGGGCTAACTGCTACATCTTGTCCCCCATTTGTGCATCGACGATGTCGAGGGCACTTAATTACGCACTGTACTGGATCAAATGCTTATCAATTCGAAATTAGAAATAAATTTATGCCATAAAAATACGATCTTACGCATAGATTTACCTTATCTTCCCATTAATGTCATAAATTTTGGCGGTTTGACAGTCAGTTGGAGTATGGAGATCAAATAGCTACTTCGGGAAATGTGCAAGCCTCGATGCACGGGACATATCTCCTTTTATTTTAAATTATCAAAACTTAGCAACGTTAATAACTTTCTCACTATTCGTTGTATCATGGATTTCCTTTTAATTTTTTTAGTCTTCAACTCGTGAGACTGCGAGGACCGATTTTGGCTTAATTAACAGTAATCTCGATTTAAAGCATCATTAATTTTATAATCAATTTATTCGCCATATCGTGACTCGGAACTTCGAAGACAAGTTTCTAGGAGGTTAGTACGTCGAGTTGCGAAACTGCGAGATGGCAATAATTAAGACTAAATTAGGGGGAAGAAAATATTAGATTAGGAAATTAATTAATTGCACTATAATTACATCACGACTTCATGAGTCGGAGTTTTAAATGCCATAACTTTCTAAAAGATAGTGCCGAGTGGTGAAACGTCGAGAACAAATTTTAACCATGGTTAGCCCTTTTGCCTTTAATCCTTGACTAGGGTTAGCCCGAAAGAACCTCGTGTTCTCGTCTCTCGGCGCTGTAAACATAAAAATTCGAACTTGGAGAACGTCGAGGCCTGAAACCCCGACGACGTCTAATCACTGAGTTAAAATATTTGACCCTAGTTACTATCTTGAGTGAAAACTTAAAACGACTTCGCTGTTTCGTGACTCGGGACGTGTGAATTCATGAGTTATAGTAGTTCGACTTGTGAGACTCCGAAGTAAAACAAACAGGGAGACATTCTTACGAAAGTGGATTTGTTTCGAGAGTAGAAAAGCATCGCTGCTTATGTAATAAGGTTGCAGAGTTTTCAAGGTCTCGGGGGAAAATCAAAAGACCATCTTTAGATTTCAAGTATCAAAAATTGAAAATTGTGAAGGGTAAAGATAAAAAACAAGGGTGGCTCCAATACCTCATTCCATTGTTTCAGATTGAGACCCCACTTTCACCTACAATTTTTGGCAAGAACTGTTCAAGCTACACGGAACCAAATTGCATCTCAACACAACTTATCATCCTCAGACTGATGGTCAAACTGAATTTGTCAACAAGTGTTTGGAAACATATTTGAGGTGTTTTTCATTGAAAAGGAAAAATCAATGGGCTCAATGGTTACTGATGTAGGCCCCCTACCTCACCCTTCGACAGAGTTAGCGACCTCCCAGTCACTCGATCGTTCCTTCCTGTTGAGCCAAATTAGCTCGTTGGTTCCTACTAGAACCCTTCGAACAGATCCATAAGTCCCTTTCTCCCTGATGCTGGCTTTGAGTAGCCCTACATGCATGCCACCCTTTTCGGCACCCTTCTCCCTTTCGAGCCAGAAGATACCTCTGCATTGACTCCTTTTATCTCTCATCACCTCAGGATATGACCCAAGGCTTTAGACTATGTGCCTTTTTCATTTTGGAAGTTCGAGACTCCTACATGCGAGCTCTCCCCATCTCCCTCTCTTTTGAAATGACGAAAACCGAAAAGGGCCTAACACCTCCTCCTTTAAGTCTTCTCCACATGACCTTGTCTTGTGCCCTCGGGCTACTAGTCCAAGTGCTTTGGATTTCACGATTCAGGGAATCACAATGCAATGCTCCTCCTTTCCCTTTCAAATCCTCGAAACCCAAAGACCCGATACCTCTCGGATCTACAATACAAATCTGTCACTTGATCAACGACTCAGATCAAATCCCAACAATTTCCTTTTCGGGATTTTGTGGAGTCTTCACCTCCCAACTCCCAGTGACTTCCCAATCTCTACCACGACTCCTCCAAAATGGGCAGTTCTGATCCTTTCATGAAATCCCATTTTGCGATTTTGGCTCGATCTTCTCCTTCGTTTCCTCGGTGCTAAAATGCTGACCAACAACCATGTATCCCCTTCGATGGATGGATGTTGTTGTATTATTGAGAGGAGGGGTGAATCAATAATAACTTAATTATAATCCTTTTTCTTCAAATGTTATATCAATGTAGAATTATTATCCAATAATGAGCAGTAATAAATAAACAATCAC